>PVJA010002210.1:0-110387 GCA_004027025.1 Myocastor coypus | reverse complement strand
GTTGAGGCTGGCCTTGAGCTCACTTTTGTAGCCCAGGCTGGTCTCGAACTTGCACCAATCCTCCTGCCTCAGCCTCCCGAGTGCTGGGATTACAGGCGTGAGCCACCACGCCCGGCTATATGATTACTATTAAAGTTAAAATATTTTAAAAAATTACAATCAGAAGTAATGTTTCAATTAATCCAAAAGTCTGTTTTGTGTCAAAGTATCCACCTCCAACACTCCCAAAATGGTTTATCTGCCTAGACAGTTGTCACTTAACCATGCTTTGCATTTCTTTCTATATACTAACTCATCCTTCTATGTTGTACCTACTTCCAACCCCATAAAATGGTTTGCTACTCTAAATAAAGTAGCACTGTTTTAGTAATGTTTCATTTAAGTTATTCTCTGACCCTTTGATGGAGAAATTAATAGGCAATGAGAGTGCAGGTAAACGGGCAGCAGTAGAGGTGGGAAGTAGAGAGCTGCTGGGAGCACCGCTGCAGTGCCGCATGGAGACAGAAGGGCCACGGCACGGAGGCTCTGAGTGCAGACACAGAAGAACTAAAGAGGAAAGGGAGCAGGAACCTGAGACGTGGGTCGGGTGCTAGGAGAGAGACGTTGGACTATCAATCGGATCGCAAGGCTAAATTCCTGCCACACGCCTACTTTAGGCCTCTGTAGACACTCTCACAGTTCTACCACACCACCCTAGAAAGTCTGGCTATCCTCCGATCTCATCATCTTTTTTCACCTCTGAATTTTGAACACCCCTAACTCCTGCCAGCCACTTTTTCCTCCAATAATACTCTACTCCTTCACCCTGGCCTGGTCACAGGCCTCCTGCTTGGGGAAAGTGTCCCGAGCTCCTTATCCTAGTGCAGAACCTACTTTCCACTAAAGACTGGAGAAACTAACAGACAACAAGGAAGAGGGCGACTGTGGTGATTACAAGTTTAGATTCTAGAAATAAATTGGTTTCAAATCTTTGACCCCTCATTTATGAGACGGGAAATTCTGGTCAGTAAAACTTTACCTTTCCAGGCTTCCAAATTCTCTGCATGAGCGTATTTCCTTTGTAGAGTTCTCACAAATACTGGATTTTTTTTTACATTATGGAATGATAGCAAGCTAGCATATTTACTACTCACATATTTTTAATAGAGATACATAAAATCTACTGAACAGTTTTCAAATATACAATTAAAATATCATTGGCCATAGATGCCATTACACCATTAAAATCTGTTGCTTTAATGACAGCAACACTTTATATCCTTTTGTGAACATTTCCCCATCCTCCCTTCCTATTAAATGTGTTCATGCATGGAAAGTACTACAAAGAATGCCTGACACAGTTACTGTTCAATAAGCACCATTAGTATTATTTCCACAAAATCTAGATTTACCACATCCTCCACTCTAGTATTAGAATTATATCAGCAGTAGAGATATTTGTAGATCCTCTTTTCTTAACATTACTCTCCATATATTGTAAGCTCTGCAGTGAAGGACCTTGTCAGCATTGTTAACTATTGCATTCTGCAGCCCAAGTACAATATAAGACAAAGAACCAACCCTCAAACATGTAATGAATAAATGCATGAAAGAATAGAGGATTATTATTAGTCTCTGAGTTTGCCTCCACTCTAAGGCTATCATTGCATTTTAAGAAATGGTTCCTGTATCCCTAGAAGCCCACACCCCACTGTCAGACACATGTCCACTCCTGGCTTCAGGGCCTCCACTGCTCTAGATATGCTCCACTTCTTCTCTTGTGCTCCACTAGGAACCACTGGTGAAGTCTATGGACTGTGGTCAGCTGTTGGGATATTTTCTACCTAGTGAGATATTTGGCTCTTCAACTAAATTACTTAATTTTTCTTTTTTTTTGCTTTTTCTTCTTAATGTATTTGGTTGTTACAGTGTCTCACTATGCAGCTTATATTCATAGTGGTCCTCCTGCTTTCAGCTTCCTCCACCCTGGGGAATTATAGGCATATGCCACCAAACTCTGGCCAGCTCAGCCTGCCCAGGGGAACAGGGGTGGTGTGGCATGTGGTGCCAGGGAACAAACTGTGGTCCTTGCACTTGCCTAAACAAGCACTTTGGTCCACTGAGCTATCTCACCAGCCCCTAAATTACTTAATTCCTGTACTTGAGGAGTGTTTGGACTTGTTGGTTTCTGGACAATTTACATTACTATGCATGACCCAAACTGCACCCAAGAGACATGCTGCTCTGGCTTACCATTTTAGTTCAAGTTTTGTCACTTAAAGTCATGTTATAACCCCACCAATAAGTGAGGAAAGTTACATTATAATACCCCAAAATAGGCTTTGTTAACTGACTCCATAAGATTAGTGAAAGAATCTATGTATTCTGAATATCAACTGCAATTCCATCACTTCTTACTTACTTCTTATTTATGTAAAAGAATAAATGCGAATAATGACTGGATTCAATACATTCAGTATCATTTTCTGTGTATTATTGGTTTTAATGCTTAATAATCTGCCATATTCACACTCCTAATCAATCCATTGGCCACAGCATGTAACTAAAAGTGTTTTATCTAACAAGGTCAGTCAAATCCCCTCAGGATTTACCCTGAAACCATGGATAGTGTTTTGTAAAACTTCTGTCAGTGTCAGCCACCTGGATGAGTCATGGTCATTGCTTAACCAGTTTGTTCTTTGCGAAAGCCTGAGAGAATGTTTTCTCTCTAGGTGACTCTCCTTAGGCACACTACACATCATTGACCTCTTTCCTCTGTAGCCTCATAATCTCCTTCAACAAAAAATTTGGGACACCACTGATTTACAGGATGTTACAGTATATGTCTTGAGTCCTCATTGACCTTGAGGGGCTAAAGTTACATTTTTTGTTATATAGGTCATGCTTTAACTTGGTCTTAACCATCCAGCAGAAAAGTCTAACCAGGAAGTGTAAAAAGTAAAGCCATATTAATATGCTGAGCTGTAAAAGGCTCAAGTCAACAGCTTCCAACATTGCCAGTTCTGCTGATAACCCACTACACTTTTATGGACTATTGGACTGTACATACAACTACTTTCTGTTAGTTCAATGAGAAGAAAGATTTGTACTGATAGTGTTTAGAAAAGTTGTATCTGCGTCTTGTACTCTGAATAACTACTATGAAGACAATATACAGTGTATTAATTATTGTGGCTGTCCTATTAATCTGTTTTGAAACTGTCTCATTGTTATTTCTTTCTCATTAAAACTAATAAAATATGGGGCGCTGGGGAGATAGCTCTGTGGCACAAGTGCCTGCCTGGCAAGTGCAAGATCATGAGTTTGAACCCTGGTCCTGCAAATAAATAAATAAATAAATAAATAAATAAAATAAAACTAATAAAATAAAAAATGTTTTAACTAGAAAAATCATAAAATACTACCAGTGAGTTTAGGCGTAAGACATCTAATACTTAATTTGTTTTATCTCCCTTTTCAATTCTTTATTCTTTTTCTCTTCTTAAATTTCTTCCCTTTTTTCTTTCTTCTTCCAATTTTGTATGTATATATCTGGTAACATAAACAATTATGAATTATACTTCAGTCATCCAACAGAAATCGAGGCTCAGAACAAAATTAGGATGTGGCCTTCTACTCCTTATGCACTGAGTCTGTGCGAGTTCCAACACTTCCATACAATCAAAAGGACCACAAAAGATAAACATTTTGGATCAAGTTGGGACATCAAGCCAGCCACTGCAGGTCAACTAAAAACACAAGTAGGACTTCCAGAACTGCTTCACAGAATGGCAACAGCAATGGGAGTAATGTTTTTAGGGGGATGGAGAGTATTCTCAAGGGAATTAATGGCAATATGTCTTCTGCTGACATGATTTTTTAAAATTTTAAACACTTACTATATTATTTAATCACATCCCACAATTATTTCTATTATATTTCCCTGAATATACATAAAATATATGCAAAAGAACATGTTCCTTTTACTTATGATCCTTCATTTGTTTGGTCAGGATAGAGTCTGTTAGAATAATCCAGTCATAATGTCTCACCTTAACAGCTCAGGAAACATCACAGCAAGAGGGAAAGGGAAGCACAGTTCACCGGTCATCTAGCAACTGACATGCCCACAATGATTCCCCACCTGCACAGGGTACTCACATTAATGTCACAGTTGGAACAGTAGAAATTTGTTTACTCAGCCAAAAACAAAGAAAAAGTAGAAAGACAACATTCTCATGTGTTTATCATCACAGACCAAAAACAGTTCAGATCGACTTATGTTTACATGTTTATAATTTTTCTCAGGATAGCTACAGTCTTTCAGAAACAGTTCCAAATGGTGATGGTAAATTATCAACACTGGCCTTCAACTTTTCCAAGGAGCCCTGTGGAGACAGCCTGGAGTCACGGCTTGGTGAACAGGGCTATTGACTTAGCTCCATCTCTACCACATGCAGAGGCCGTGGCAAGCTACATAACCCCTCTGATTTTCATCTACAAAGTGGCAGAATTTACAGCTATGTCACAGATGGATGTGAACTTGAATTTTATTTAAAAATACACCGGGCCCGGTGAGATAGCTCAGTGGGCTAAAGTGACTGCTTAAGCAAGCTCAGACAAGTGCAGGGACCGAGGTTCCAATCCCCAGAACCATATGCCCCCAGGTGTAGTGCCACACACCTGTAATCCTAGCAGTGGGAAGGCTGAAAACAGGGGGATCACCATGAGTCCGAACTGCCTACTGCAACCCTGTAACAACCAAATACATTAAATAAATAAATAAATTCACAAATACACAAGATGCCTACTTCTTTAACTCTTGAGTCAAAAGCTATTTTTTAAAGAAACAAAAAAGAAGAAAAAGAGGGAAAGAAGGTGCAAGAAAAAAAGAGGAAGCACAAGACAGTGAGAGGATTTCTGAGTTAAGTTAACAAGGATGCAAAGCTATAACTACCTATCACCATAGAGGAAAGATAATTTATTTTAAAGGTTGCAATGCAAAATAAATGACAGACAATAGAAAGTAAAGAAATAGATCCTTCTCAAATGGGAAAGAAACAAAGAGCTGGAAGGAAAGGGAAGGAAGGGAGGGATAGAAATGAAGGTATGTTATCAGTGAAACTAATTGAAATGGACAAGATTCAAAGTTTATGGTGAACCTGCTTAGGCAGACACAGAAACTGAGTTCTATCTGTGGCCTGCCATGATGGCTCCACCCCTGGGACATGCTGAGACAGTGATTGAGACTGGGTGTGGTGGAGCATGCCTATAATACCAGCACTTGGGAGGCTGAAAACAGGAGTCTGATCTGTGTAATGAGACCCTACAGACTCTATACTAAATACATTTTAAAAACAAAAAAGCTTATGGTGGTGTTAAGGAGAGAAAAATATACTGACCAAATGAGTCCATGTTAAAAGGGGTTTGACCTGACCACTATGCATACTGGTGGAAGGGTTGGGGAAATAGCTCCATGGCACAAGTGCCTGCCTGGCAACTGTAAGGTCATGAGTTCAAACCCCAGTCCTGCAAAGAAAAATATTATATATATATATATATATATATATATATATATATATATATATATGTATGTATGTATATATATGGAAAGAAAACCCAAGAAGTAGAAAATACAGCAGACTGACCTTCAGACAAAGGATTCCTAACTATAACAAAAAAATTATATATATATATATATATATATATATATATATACATATATATATATATACATACATATATTGTATTTTAAGGAAGGGTCTGCAAGGTGTTCAGGGTCTCACTACTAGATTGGACTCTGAGTGATCCGCCTGCTTACAGCCTCCCAAGAGCTGAAATTCCAGATGCGCACCATCACACCTAGTCTCAATTGCCTTCTCAGTGTGCCCTGGGAGGATAGGGGGCAGTACAACAGGCTCAGGGATTGAACCTCCAGCCACTGTGCCTGCTTGCAGATGCTTTAATCTGCTGAGCTATTTGACCAGCCCTAAAAATCAGTCTTTTTTTTTTTTTTTTTTTTTTTTTGGTATTTAGTACAGGATCTACAGGATTATAAAGAATTGTCAAAAATCAAACCTTCAAAATTCAAACCCAATCCAAAAATTAGCATCTGAGATGAGTATACGCTTCTCAAATGAGAAGATCCAAATGGCAAATAGATATGTGAAAACATGTCTAACATCATTGTTCATTCAAGAGATACAAATGAAAACAATGCTCAGGTACCATCTTACACGAGAAAGAATGACTATCATCTAGAAGTCAACCAATAATAAACGCTGGAGGGCTGAGGGGAAAAGAAACCCTTCTGCACTGTTGGTGGGAGTGCAGAGTGGTACAATCTCTACGGAAATCATGTGGAGACCCCTCAAAAAGCTAGGATTGGAGGTTCCATTCAAGCCAGCTCTACCCCTCCTAGGCATTTTTCCAAAAACCTGAAATCATCATACACAGTGATATATGTGTGCCCGTGTTTATAGCTGTGCAATTTGTCATTGCTAAATCTTAGAAACAACCCAAATGTCCATCAACTGAGGAATGAGTAAAAAAGATATGATATTTTTATACAATGGAGCATTATTCAGATAGAAAAGAGATAAATTCAAGGCTACTATAGACAAATGGATGCAACTAGAGACTATATTGGTAAGTGAAATAAATCAGACCCACACGTGCAAACATGGTATATCTCACTGGTGTGAGAACCTGAGAGAGTAAATAAAATCTGAAAGGTACAGTAGATACTATGAAAGGGGAAGAATTTGTTCAATGAGAAGGAAAAACTGGGATGAGGAAAAGGACAGAAGAAAGAAGGAAAAAAGATACTTTTAGGTATATATATGAAGTATAGTTTGGATAATTGTACTGCCAAAGTCTGCTGGTCTGCTGAAAGGAGCACTTAACACTTAAACCTTTTTTCTCATTATTACTTTTTAAATTTCTTACAACTTTTTTGCTATTGTTTTGTCTTATTTTTTTCTTTAAACCCATGTGACATATTTCTGTCTGGTAACCTGAACAACTAATTTGAAGATAACTTCACGCAACACAGTGACCATTGTTGAATTCCTATTACTTCGTTTAGTGAAACTTTATATTGCTTCTAATGATGTTTTCTTCTTTTTCTATCACTGTCTTGTATTTTTAAAAAATAAAGAGTAGAATATTGGTGGAGAAAAGGGGCAATATTAGAAAAATAGAAAGGCAGGGGTGGGGAAGGAAGGGTTTTCGTTTGGCTTTTTTTGTGTGTTTTGTTTTGTTTTTTAAAAAGGAAACAAGCTGTGGGTGGGTTCACTACATCTCTATCACAAACTTAAATGGTAGTGAAATACAAATAGTACAGGTCTGGGAGATTTGCTCAGCAGCATAAGACCTGCCTGGTGAGTACAAGTTCCTAAATTCAATCCCCAGTACCAAAACAAAACAACAACAAAAAAAATGTCTTTCTGACCAGGGATATAGCTCAGTGGCATAAGCGCCCACCTGACAAGTGCAAGGTCCGGAGTTTGATCCTCCATATCACAAAATAAAATAAAAATTACAAATGCAAGAGGACCAATGGAAATGTAGACAAGTTATATAGTATATAGACACTGTTCTGAGCACTTTATGTATTAATTTAAGCTTAAAAAATTCACTGAGAAGGTATCCCATACCCACATTGTACGTATGAAGAAACAAACGTGGCTATGCCCAAGTTCACCAAACTAGTATGTAATAGAGCCAAGATTACAACTCAATAGCCTACTCCAGAAAGAACCACATATCCAACGGGAAGGAAATGGTTGTGCTTTTCCTACATATTCAAAATATGTAGAAAGGAACAATTGGCTAAATTCATCAACCAAGGAAATCTTAGTAATTAAAAAATATATGTATATGTTGGAAAACTAAAAGTTACATTTTTCTCAATGAATTATTCATCTCCACAGTGACTTTTTAAAAATCTTTTATTATTTGGTACAGGGTCTTACTAAGCAGCTCAGGCCTAGCGAGCTTCTTTTCTCAGTCTCCCCAGCACTAGGATTACAGGCATGTACCACCATGCCTGGTTCTGGTGGCCAGCTCTGCACAGGGCCAGCACAGCATGCAGGACTGGGGATCAAACCTGGGGCCTTGTGCTTGAACTTACACTGCAGAGCTGTCTCCCTAACCCCATAGAAACTTTTTAAACAGATAATTTTAAATGACTTCATTTAAACATTGAAGACACTTTTTATAAAACTCATTCTTCATTAATTTGGATAATTGTATGGTTGATTTCTGCTGTTTTTTTGAAAGGAGCAGCTAATGTTTTTAATATTTTTCTTTTTACTCTTATTTTTTTTTCTTTTTAATTTCTTGTAACTTTTTTGTGGTTTGTTTTCATTTGCACATTTATATCTGGTGACTAAGAAATAATAAATATAGAACCACTAATTAATAAAATGGTAAATAAAAATTAGAGATGATCCATAAAAGCATATACAGTTTCCTTGAAATAGAAGAGCCAACCTAAACTGGTCATGAGAAGAAGAAAATTCATAAATAAATAATATTAGAAATGAAAATTAAGCCACCAATGTAAACACACTATGCTTGGGGCCAGGGAGATGGCTCAGTAGAATAAGTGCTTGCCTAGCAAGTGCAAGGTCCTGATTTCAATCCCAGGTACCACGAAAAGAAAAAAAATTTTTAATTGAAATTAAAAATTAAAATATAGACACACTAAGCTTAAACTTTATGCCATTTTGTAATCTTTGTTGCAGTTTCAAAGGGAAATATTTTAGTTCAGCCATCATAAAGATCAATTTGTGTTTTTTGAAGAGTTTCCTTTTTGTCAGATCTGAAAAATGTTATTGTATATTTCTGATTTGCTAATACAAATTATATGTAGTATTTATAAGTACATATAGATGTGCATGCTTTTCCCAGAATAAGACCTAATCAGAAAATAAATCATCCTTGAAAACTAGAGACCAAAACTGCCAGCTGCCCGCCTTCTTTCACCTGTCCTGGCTATTCCCAGGCTCATCAGTTAGTTACTCCAGAAAGCTGATGGGGCCCAGATAAACTGATGGGGCTGGCAGGTTTTTGGGGCACTTTTGGTTGTTTTGTTTTGTTTTATTTTGGAGGGAAAGGTGCACCATATGCCAGGGAATCTTTATGAAGCTCTGAGGAATACAGTCATGAAACTAAACTTCTGCCCTCTTATTATTGTGATGGAACAAGTAGAACAGAAACATGCAAATGAGCATCACCCATAGTGTTAAGCAGTGCTGTCATTCCAAAAGCATAATAATAAAGCAGGTTAATAGGGTGGCCATGTGGAAAACTGTCCTGGATTCAGGAAAGGCTTCTCAGAGAGGTGACCTTGAGCCAAGGGCCATAAAAAATAATGACAGAAGCCATGCAGAGATCCAGAAAGAGAGAGGGCAGTGACTCTGGAGGAAGTATGTGTCTGGTGAGTAAAAGACAATAGAGGCCATTGTGCTAAAAGCAAAATGAATAAGGACCTCAAAAGGAGATCTGGGAATCTTTTGGCAGCTCAGGGAGAGCAACAAGGAGATCAGTTATGGTGGCCTCAGCTGGAGGAGCCCGGGAAAGGGCAGGTGACACACACACCATGGATGAACAAGAAAATGATCGGCGTTCTCCATCAGAGAGCTAATCCTTCCCTCGCTAACTTAAACCACCCAAAGACCTAGCCACACTGAAGTAGCATTTAGTGAATGCTTATCTGGCCAAGTCTTTTACAAACTGACAAACTGATTCTCACTGAAACCTGGTTGTTCTCCTTCACAGCAGGCATCCTGAGTCCCCGGAGAGGGGGGAGGGGCTGGGCGTGATCCTGCAGAGCATTCTCACCTCCATATCCAGTGGTCAAGCTGGATGAAATCGCCATGGGCTAGTCTTTACACGCTGGAGACTGCCAAGTGTTACAAAGAGAGCCAGTGGCTTAACATTTATCAGCAAACCACTACTATTTCATATTTTCTTATTTTGGCACTAAGAAACTGAGAGTCTGAAAGTCAAGCATCCTGCCCAGTTAGAGTCAAATCTTTCCTTTATAACACCCTTGAGTCTTATTTTTTCCTAAATGTCTTAGCAGCGGTTCTCAGCCTGTGGGTTTTGACCCAGGTGGGGGTCGCCTAAAGCCATCGGAAAATGTTATTTATTACATTCCAAATCATAACTGTAGCAAAATTACAGTTTTGAAGTAACCACCAAAATTATTTTTTGGTTTGGGGTCACTGCAACATGAAGAACTGTATTGCGGGGTCACAGCACTAGAAAGGTTGAGAACCACTGTAAATTTTCTCTCCTGGCGTTACCACCCCCCTATAAAGGAAATACAATTACTTAACGACAGGAAATTAAAGTTTTGGAAGTTAATAACACCAATAATCATTGACTCAAGTGTTAGGCCACTCGAAGGCTAACAAGTTTAACAGAGGATTTGATTTAAATAAAATTTAGTAAATCAAAATCACTATTAATTTTTATTATAAAATAGAAGAAATAAAAGAGAATGAAGTTACTAAAGACAGTGTAATAACTTCTACGAGAGATTCGCTAATAAAAAGAATGACACTTTCCTGATATTTCAGAAAACTGTTTTAGGAGAGGTGAAATTGAAGGAAGTCTTTTGATGATAAAGGGGATGGCATCCCGCACCCAGGGGACATTCCACCTTAGGGTGGGGCTGGGGACAATGCTTCAAGCATGAGGATCTCATCCAGGGAGTAGTGAGAAGGAACACTGGTGTGCCAGGAGGATCCTCTCGGGAATACGAAACAATAGAAATGAAGCTTTCTGTGTTCCTCAGTGAAGGGCTTTGAAGTGAAATCACAAGGGACACAGAAAGCAACATAAATTTTATTTTGAATCTCCGAAGTTTCTGTTCCAGATAGCACCACACAGACTTAGAATGTGTTTTCTGCTGCTTAGTGAAATAATGACTTGACTTACTTGGTATAAAATATATACATATGTCATTATATAGTATGCATATATTAGCATGTCACCTATCTGTTCACACCCATCACACAGGTGTCCCATTTAGTCAGCCTCTCCTGTCCTAGCCTGGCAGGAGCAGCTAAGGGTTGCCCTGAAGCATTTTCAGGGGCAGTGTGCTTTCCAGCCTGGGAACTTCAAGGGTTTCCTCCCGCCTACTATAAAATAGTGCTTAAAGGAATGTTCTCAGAGATGTGGTGCTAATGGAAAAATGACTCCAATTAGTGGGTTTGAGGTATCCAAGAAGAAACCTAGGGTTACACAAAAGCAAAATATTTTGGAACCCACATATCATTCCCAGAATTCTTAGCTTCAATGTAATTTTCCCCACTTCAAAATTAAATATCCCAATATAACCAAAAATAATAAGTAGTAGTAGTTTTATTAAATGTCATGCTTTGAAAGTGAAGATCATAGGATTTCTCTACTGAAAAGTATTTCAAGGATGCTAGTCACACTGCAAACATGGCGAATGCTTCTCTCCATAGCTGGAAGAGCTGTGGAAGCTGTGTTCCTACCCACAAGGGGATCAAAGCTTAGCATCCATGACACTCCCAGGTGCAAACACTTTCTCAGAAATGGACTGAACAGTTTCTCTAGGGAAAGATTTAAAGATTTTAGGTGAAAGCTAATCGCTAAGTGATGTGCTGACATTGAAATCCTATCCCCTGGCACCTCAGAATCCGACCTTATTTGGAAATAGGGTCACTGCAGATGTAATTAGTTAAAATGAGGTCATACTAGAGTATGGTGGGCTGCTAATCCAGTATAAGTAGTGTCCTCATCACAAAGGGAAATATGACCCAGCACAGAAAATGGCATGTGAGGACGAAGGCAGAGACCAGCGTGGTACATCTGTGAGCAAAGAAGAGGGAAACATGCCAGCAAACCACAAGAGGCTGGGCCACAGCTTGCAGCATACTCTCCAGACTCCAGAAGGGAGCCCTGCCAAACCTTGACTTTGGCCTTCCTGCCTCCAGAATTTGGGCAGCAGATTTCTGTTGTTTTAAGGTGCACCGTTGGTGTTATCTTGTGGTAGCAATCCCAGGAAACAGTGTTCCCTTGGCCCAGCTCTCCTGGGCATACCACCCTCCTGGTCTCACACTTTCGTCTAAACAAAGTAATAGCTTTGAAGAAAGCTACTTCAGAAATTTTTTACATCTCGGAAGTTCATGTAATGTATCCCTCACAATAAAAAGTAAAGCTCCAACATTCAGGAATTTTTGTAAGACTGAAAGAAAACCAAGAATAGAAGGTATCTAGCTCAGTGCCTGGCTCATGGTGGTGACTCAAATAATGAAATAGGATCTCTGCTTCTAAACCCGAGCCAGCAAAACATGAGAAAGGAGGAGTTTCATCTCCCCAACACCTGTGGCCCTCAGCGGCAGGCTCCAATTCTAAGATCTGAACTCACAGCTGAGCCTCAGTCTTTCCAACCAGTACATCCCCCCCTTGTGGACCAACCACCTCCCTATTCTCATCCTCCATTTCTTCTCTACTGACCTGTTCTCTCACCATTCTATGCCCTCACAAATTCTGGGAGCCTACAAATTCTCTTTCCCCAGGAACCATCTCTTAGCCTCTCACACTTCAGCTGAAACAAGATTCTGCCCTTGCAGACCTCCTCAATGAGATGTTCGCAGACTCCATTCCTTATGACCTCAAATATTTCAAGGTCATAAGGAAAACCAGCGTTTTACCCACCTTCAGCCCATCATTTCCTTAATTAAGAGAAAATAACCTGCCATACTGAGACAGAGACCACCTCTGACACCCCCTAACCCTCCTTAGTATTAACTATCTCCTAAAGACTTTTCAATAATTCTTATTTTCAATTGATATTGTATATGTTTGCAGGACATAATTATCACATTCATCATGGGGAGCTGGTACAAGTACACAGCCCATCTTCATCCATTTTACTTCCCCTTCTTCCCTACTTCCCCTCCTTCCATCTAATTTTTACTATATAAAGATTTGAGGCCAGCTTCACTTCTTCACCAGCCTAGACTCTTTCATTGTCTGGTTACTTAAACATTAATGTTTGACTCTGAAGCTTCAAGTTCCTTGATTTCAATTTTACCTCTTCATTCTTCTTTAACTTCTTTTTCCACCCAAGTATTTTATGATCAATCACATCAGTCATAATCTCAATTTCTTTGTTAATCATCTTTTTTATATGCACGGGTTCTAATTCCTGTCAACATCCATCCAGCTTCAACCTTGTGATCTGTCCTTCCTAGCAATATCCTTCTCAACCATATCCTATTTCTTAAATCACACTGGCTTAGCCAAATCCCAACTCTAGAGCAAGCCAGTGGTCAACCTCAGCAGTTATGCCCAGGTTGCCAAGGGCTTCTGGAGAAAATTATAGTTAGGCTAGCTTTAGGCATCAAAGGCCATCTTCTAACCGCTTCTGCTGGGAAACCTTCTACATGTCCCACAGACAGCCTCTTTCTCCAAACCTCTGCTTTCATCCAATAACCCTCTTTTCTATTAGGAAAGATCGCAGACAGGAAGCCGCATCCCATATCCCCCACCACCCTGTCTATGTCTATGCCTGTCCATCATCTGCTTCTCTTCTTTGCTAATGAACCAAAGCTAATGTGGTGTGCTAATGGCACGCTACTCCTGCCAACAACCAACTTTCTTTTGTATACCACCACCTCTTGCTTCCTCTAAGTCCTGGCTCCACAGATAACTTTGTCCCTCTTTGGCATTTTCAGACTTTTCAACCTCACTGACTCTTTTCTAACAGTGACTAAACACTCTCTCCTTCTTTCCACTTTAAAAATTTTATGTATGTCTCAATTCTAAATCCCAATATGTAGCACCTATGGAGAATATATCAGGTGCAAAGGATTGTGCTAAACCTTGGGTAGCCGCTATTCTACTTAGGCCTTGTTATAACCTTAGAAGGTAGAAGATGTTAGTCCTAGTTCACTGAAACTAAAACACAAGAAAGTTAAGACAGAAAGTAACTAGTAGAGTTGGAGTCACACTTCCAACCCAGGTTTCTCTCACCTACTATTTATGTTCCATAAAAGAAACATTAAAGTCCCTCAAGTAATTATTTTATCCATTGTTCAGACTTTTGGCACTATAATTCCAATGAAGCTGGGGGGAGGGTTGTTCTTTGTTATCTTAACACTATTTAGTCTTTATTTTCAGTAATCTTATAAATGGCAGTAAGTCTCATAAGGACAATTTACTTAAAACGAATAACTTTTTTTTCTTTAATGAATTTAGGACAGGATCTACAGGGTCTCACTACACAGAGCAGACTAGTAGTGATCCTCCTGTTTTCAGCCTCCCAAGCACTGGGATTACAGGCATGTGTTACCACACCCAGTCTCCATCACCTTCTCAGCGCACCTGGGGGCAAGGCTGGCACAGCAGGCTGGGGATCAAACCCCAGCCACTGCGCTGTGCTGAAGCAGGCGTTTTAGTCTGCTGAGCTCTCTAGCCAGCCTTACAAATAACTTTTCAGATTGCCAAACACCACTCATTGCTGTTTTTCTACACTCTCCAGAACCCTTTATGAAGTTCCTTTTTCTCATCTTTTCAATGTTTATATTCTCTGTAGTGCTATCCTGTCTCTTTTCTCAGTCTACTTGCTCTCCTTGGAAGATCTAATTTATTCCAGTTATTTATTCCATTATGCCACCCATATAAGTTTTAAGTGGACAGAACAGCTACTTGGCACTGTTTCACTAACAATGACATTTGGAAATACTGAGGACAGATACCTGGAGACAGACAGGCCACCCAGATAGATCCATGAAGGGAAGTATTTACTTTCATAAATTTGCCATCAACGACTGGGATCTGGCTCTCAGACCTGCAAACTCAGGAACTTAAATATGACACTGTCAGCGTACTTTAAACAATAGAGAATGACATATATAATTGATGTGCCAAAATCTGAGTTCCCAGTGAGGAATATAACTGTCTGGTGCATCTGATGCATGCTTCGGTCAGACCAGTGCCTTCTCTCCCCATCAGGAAGGCACATGAGGTGAAATTATCAGAAGAGGACTTAGTGAGTACACAACCACAACAGGACAGTTAATTATTTGATGGTAATATATAATGACATCATTATATATTTATGAGAATATATTTTTATATTATATATTTATGAGAATTTATGAGAATAAATAGCCCATGACCACAGTGGAATCCTGCTGATGGATTCAATGTAGAATAAATTTAACGCTTTGTGTCCTAGTTAGAACTTGGTTGCACACTACTCGCACTTGTTTTTATGACTCCCTTTTACATCCTGTTGATGTTGATTTTGGACAAATTAATACATAAGAAACTTATATTAGGACTCACTAGCCTGGGACTATCACTGACTTTGTGTGTGTGTGTGCGTGTGTGCGTGTGTGTGTGTGTGTGTGTGTGTGTGTGTGTGTGTGTGTGTGTGCAGGGCCTACAGGGTCTCACTACACAGATTGGACTTGTAGTGATTCTCCTGTCTTCAGCTTCCCAAGTGCTGGGATTACAGGTGCACACCACCATGTTCGGTCTCAACTGCCATCTCCTCACGCCCCATAGATCAAATTCCTGGCCCCTGCATCTGCCTAAGCAGGTGGTTTAATCCACTGAGCTATCTGGCTGACCCACACTGACTCTTAAAGCAAACTTTGCACATTTCTTTTCAGGCTGGGGATATAGGTCAGTGGCTTAAGTGCCTGCCTGGCAAGTATCAGTTCCTAAGTTTGATCCCCAGTACCACCACTTCTTGTGTATACGTCTCTTCTTCTATTGTGTAACAGTTCCATATTTTAATCTGCAAAAAATCAATCATATTTTTCCCATGTTCTCAAATCCAGTCCAGTCCTCTGGGCTTTCTTCATAGCTCAGAACTCTACCCTCTTCTCTTTATACCCAGCTCACCATAATACTCCCACTTTAAATTGATGGGGTGCCTCAGATTTCATCCCTCAGGACTTACTGCTCCAGCTGAGGCAAGAGAGAGGAGATCTAAAATAAAAACTCAATCATGTCATTCTTTGCTTATAATCCTTCCAGACTCCCAAGAGCCTTCAGGAAGAAATACAAACTCCTTCATGTTTTGGTTAAGCTACTTTTATTCATGGTTTAGAGTTTCAGACTAGGCCATGTTTCTTTCAGAAAGAATTTGGTGACCATCAGATGCCTTGTGAATTCAGGGTCAAGCACACTGCTCTAGGCTCAGGCAACAGCCTGTACCTTGCTCCACTCCAAAATGCTCTGTGGTTCATTCATGCCTTCCTCTGCCTTCCCCATCACATGCTTCATTCCTTAAAATCTCATTGTCTTTAAATCAAGGGACTTCAGAATAATCTCTCATAAATGTAAGAAATTTGTTATTGACTACACAGTGACTGAATGAGTGAATGAATGAATGAATGAATGAACGAGTGAATGAGTGAATGAGTGAATGAGTATAACACCTTATCCTTGGATGTTATATTCCCTCTGTTCTCCCAGTTGTAAGCCAGTGTCTGGAACTGAAGGGAATATCATAGCAAGAAATATGCTTCTCACTCAGTTAACTGGAATGAACTGGTTTCAATTGTCCTTTGCCTGGGGGTTAATGAATAGCCAAGTTATCATACAAATTTTTTAAATTTAAGTTTCATTTTATTATGTAAATATTATGCTACTTTCCTTAACAACTGATCTCCTTCTTTCAATCTTTACACACCAAGGTGAGATATGAAGTAAGAGGCTAACAATGAGTTGAAGCTAGCATTCATCCTGTAGTACTTTTAAAGGACTTCCACATACATTATTTAACCGTGATAGTATCATCCAGGTAGAAAGAGTTGATACTGTTACACAATTTAAAAATCTTCCTGAATCCTGGGGATCATCAGAAAACACAAAACCAAGGGTGAAAATCTCTCTAAACCTGAGTGGATTCAACTATTCTGTGGATTGCCTGTGCTCCATGGAAGTTAATTTGTCATCACACTGTTTTAATCAGTCTGTCTGAAACTGAAAAATAGACTGCCTTCCATGACACAATTGAAACATTCTAGGCAATATAGAAATAACGTCCCCCATCACGTGTTTATGGAAACATTCAAGGACTACCCAAGAATTGGTATTATGACACTTCTGCATTTTTATATTAATTTAGATTATAACCAAGCACATAATCATTGAACTATATTAACACCAGAAAGACTTAATTAGCAAACATCTTAATTAGATGTAAGTTTTCTTCTTCTGACTGTTGTGGTTTAAAAAGTAAATTCACAGATATGGCAGGTAAGATTAAATCACTCAGAGGAAGCATCAGTTCTTGTCTCCAGCATTCATTAACTCATTCACTCAGCCAGTAAAGAAACATGTACTAAGGGTCTCCTGTGTGCTGGCCCTATATAACACAACAGGCAATCCCTGCCCCTGGAGCACAATGTCTATTCAAGGAGAAAAGTGAGCCTAATTATCAAGGTCCTCGAGAATGGCTATTTTGTGTTTTACCAGAGACTAATCAGAGCCAAAGCCAAATTCTGATTTATCAACAATGAGCAACTGTTCTTCAATATAACTGAAAATAAACAACAATCAAAACTATTTTCCTTTCTGTGGGAGTCATGGAGGATTCTGTTAAGTGAGAAGCAACCCTAACAAATTTAAAATATTTAATTTACCAAAATTAAGTCTTCCTACTTGTGAGATTCTTTTTATTATACCTACCAAAGCATCTCTATAAATCCTCAGAAAGCATCCAGTGGCATAGGAATTCAGCTAAAATATTTTAGCAGCCTGAGATACAGAAGTTATCAGTACTCAACCAAAATCTCTCTCAAATTTAAGTGTGTCTCTTTCATTTATTTTCTCTTCGATCTAACAGTCTAATCTTCTTCCTTATGAAAATCCTCTTCTCTTAGAATATACTAGACCCAAAGGGAAATGAAGCTTCTTGGCTGTTTCCTACATATACTAAAAGAGAAATCATTTTTCAAAAATTGAAGTTTAATTCATAGAAATGTGCACAAGCTGTCAAGATCTGCATGGGCAATGCGGCTCTAAGTGATTTAGCTGATGCTCAGAAGCATTCTGATAATATTTTTTTTTAAGTCCTATAATGTTTTCTTAACACTGTGTAGACCCTGGCAAATCACAAAGTCACTTAGGGCTCACTGAGGGCTTCATCTTATTAAATGAAACTATTAAACACAAAGACACAAAAGGCCAGCATTTGGTATTTTATCAATCAAGCCCTTGTTGCATTCAATTTCTTTCAAGTCACTTACCATATAGTCCTGTGACAAATCACAGACTTTGACCAGTTACTTACCAGTGCACTAGCTGGAGAAACAGTGATCTAGCAACACTGAAAGATTTGCTTATGTACCAAGGACAGGGGAAAGCAAGTATACATCCTCTACTACAACTTGGATGTTCTTTCTTTTACATTACATTTGCATTTTGAAGAATATTATTTGAATAGTTTATCAAAACTGGATTCAATTTTAGCTACATAAATAAAGCAACTATCCCAATAGCTGGATACAACAACATAGTTACAAAGTCCATTTCTCTTCTCCCATTTTCTTGCATTCTCTTCAAGTAGACTTTTCTTAGCTGAAAATTCCCTTACTGAGTCATCAATGGCTTCCATATTGTGAAATTGGCTAATCAATAAGTTAACCTCCTTCTTCTGACTGATTAGTCCTTCTTCCTTAAAATATCACCTTCTCTTGTCCTCTGGGCTAATATTCTCTCCTTCAATTCTTGGCTTCGATTTCTCTGGTACTTCACTGGTTGGTCCTCTTGCTTCTGATCACTAAACATCACAGTGTTCCAGAGTCAGGCCTTTGTCCTCCTCCACTCACAGTCACTCCCTTTATAGTCATTGCTCCTGCTGGTCCTCAACACAATTCTACATCCACATGTGAGCATTCCAAATTACAGCTCTCCTTCATAACTCTCTCCTGGAACTGTAATTTCAGGTATCCAACTGCCTTCTTCCATGTCCATTTGGATATCAAAAGTTATCTCACACTTAAACCTAATCAAAATAAAAGCCTCATCTTCTCACCCTCTCTCAGATCTGCTCTTCATTTGGTCTTCTCCATCTCAGGAAATGGTCCTGCTACACTTCTGTTCACTCAGTTCCAATCCTCAGCCCCTGTCATGACTTCTCAAATTCACATGGCTTCCTCTTCAGTACCTACATAAACTCCAAGTATTTCCCAAAACAACGTCCAGCAATTTTCTCCAAGGTGAGCCATCACTTTCTGCCTGAATTGTTCTATGGTTTTCTGTTCTTCCTGAACCTGCCCTCGCTCTACTTCTGGCTACTCTCCAGCTACAGAAAAATTTTATGTAGATTACGAGTTGGGTCATGCCACCACTCTGCTCAAAACCCTAAGACGGCTCCCCTCTCACTCACTGTCAAAGCTGGAGTCACAACGATGTATGGGGCCCAGCCTAGGCTGACCTGTCAGACCTCTGACCCCATCTCCTAGCCTCTGTCACTGACTGTGTTGCAGATTGTGTTGCCATGATGCTGTTCACTAATTGTCCAGCTGCCTGTCACGGTATTTCCCCAGCTGTCTCCTTCATCTCCTTTGGATCTTTATTTAAATGAGTCCATTCCAGGGAAGGGTTTTCCCCACCTACCATATTTAAAATTCCAACATCTCAATCTACTTCAAATGCTCCATACTTTCTGTTTTCTCCATAGCAATTATCACTCTCAACCATATCATGCATTGTTTGGGAGAAGCGTTGTTTGTTATTTGTTTGTCCAGTCGCATGTGTCCCCCTCTCTCCCATAGAATGCAAGGCCTGTGAGTTCGGGATGTTCTCTTGTGTTCCCTTTTGTATCCCCAGCAATTCATGAAGCACAAAGGAGGATGGGTAGATGAATGAGTGCAGAGTGGATCGAGGAAGAAAATGGAAACATAATCATGAATGAAAGAGAGAACCTTTTTCTGTAAAACAATTTATTAACACACTGCCCCTTTCTCTCTCCTGCCTCTAATCCCTGTCTTACAGAGAAGAAGAGAAACAAGAGAGGGAGTGACAAGGAGCTTCAGTAAAAATAGACCCTGAGCCCTCCCTAGAGCTGTGTTCTAGGGAAGAAAGAAATATGTTTTGAATGCTGTAAAAGGCACAGAAAGTAAGAACTCAATGGTTTGATTAAAATATGTTAACAAGGATTGAGGAAACTGGAATTCATATATGGCTCGTAGGAACATGAAAAGATGCAGCTGCTTTGGACAACAGCTTGGCAAGTACTCAAACAAGTAAGCATAGTAACCAGCAGCTCCACACCAGGTGTACATCCAAGAGGAATGAAAGCATGTCCACACAGAAACTTGTACATTAATATTTATAACACTCTTGTCTATAATAGGTAGGAAACAACTAAATATCCATCATGAGCTAATAGATAAAAAAATAGTACATTATACAATGGAATATTATTTAACCATAAACAGGAGTTAAGATCTAGGCATGGCAGTGCATGCTAGCACTCAAGAAGTTCAAGTCCAAACTGAGCTAATGAGTTCAAAGCCAGCCTGAACTACATAGCAGGATCCTGCCACACAAAAGCTAAATAAATTAATGAGTTAAGTACTAAGGTGCTACAACCTTAAGAAAATTAGAGAAGGTAGGCATTAAAGCCCTCATAATATATGACTGTACTCACATGAAGGCAAACAGGAAAACCTAGAAACAGAAAAGCAAAGGAGTGGTTGCTTAGGTCTGGCCAAGGATAGTAGAGAGCTAGGAAACTGATAGCTCAAGGATCTTGGACTTCTTTTTTTTAAATTAATTACTTGATTAATTACTTGGTACAGGATCTCACTGTGCAGCTTAGGCTCATAGTGATCCTCCTGTCTCAGCCTCCCCAGTGCTGGGATCACAGGTGTGTGCCACTACACCCCATATTGGAGGCTGGCTCAGGGCAGAGCCAGCATGGCATGCAGTACCAGGGATCAAATCTGGGTCCTTGTGCTTGCCAGGTAAGCACTTAGACTGCCAAGCTGTGTTCCTGGCCCCCAGATTTCTTTTGAGGTGATGAAAATGTTTTGAAATTCACTGTAATGACAGCTGCACCTCTCCATGAATATTGTATATTTTAAATGAATTAATTTTCTAGGAAAGGAATTTCATGTCAATGAAATAGTTGCAGATTAGTACACTAAATGTGACTGGAAATTGAAAACCATCTTTATCACAGTTGACATGACATCAAAAGCTGGGCATCTGTGAGCTGAGCATGGTGGCACACATCTGTCACCCCAGAATGTTGGGAGACTAAGGCAAAGGAGTCGCAAGTGTGGGCCTACCTTAGAGACTGTGTGGAACCTCATTTCCGGAAAAAAAAAAAAAAAACACTGACTTCCCCTTCCCTAATCCCTGGTTGTCTCTGGAACCCCTTCCTCAACATACCACTAGTGTTGTTAGCTCTCTACCACTGTTTTCTTGCAAGCACTTCTGGGTCTTATCACCTTGTTGTCGGTGTGCTAAGTTTTCCTCCTCTTGTATGTTTCCCATGTATTTTCAGTGTACCCCCACCCACAAACACGTACCCTGCCCCCAACTATAAGGTGGGGCACAAACAATAATCATCTGCAGGGCTCTAGAGGTTAACAGTCAAAAGATTTAGACAATATTCCAAGAACTTTTCTTTCACTGAGCTAAATGCCAACTCTAAGTCATTAATACGGTATACAATTCTACTCATTACTTATTTCCATGTCAGATTTATCACCCAACAGTACAAATGTGTGTCAGGGACTATGTAAAACAGAGGATCACAAAATATCACAGTCAGAAATGACCTTAGATATGCTCAAATACTATTTGCGGAAGCTGAATTTTAGAAAGACCACTTGATTTCTCTGATGTCATTCAGTAAAACAACCACACCCCACCCGAGGCCCTTCCTGTGATTCCAATCCAATTCAGTGCCAGAGAATCACACACACACACACACACACACACAGAAAGAGAAAATATCATACAACCCAGATGATGATACAGCCTATTAAAGTGAATGCTAAGTCAAAGGTTTATGGTATGTACTAACTTATTATTTATCTACCTACAAAAGTAGTTTTTTTGTTTTGTTTTGTTTTTGTTTTTGTCTTTTTGAGACAGGGTCTCCCTATGCAGTTGAGGCTGGCCTTGAGCTCACTTTTGTAGCCCAGGCTGGTCTCAAACTCGCACTGATCCTCCTGCCTCAGCCTCCCGAGTGCTGAGATTACAGGCATGCGCCATCACGCCTGGCTATAAAAGTAGTTTAAATAGACGTGAGTAACATAAATACTTGGTCACTCTTCCCAACTTGAAATACAATGGAAATAGAGTCAATAATCCATGGAAATTAAATCAATCATGCATTGAATTTTGTCTGCAATTATATTTTATAATTATAAACCAATATTAAGTAGTTAATGATTTTCTCATATAATTTAATTCAAAAAACCTCTAGTTGATTAGTCAACTCTTATTAATATGCCTGATTTCCCCCCTTTTAACATAATTGCTAAATCCTAGGAAAGTCAGTAACAAGTGTGCAAGCCTTCCAGCTGGATAACTGAATGACAGCATCCCACAGGACAGCTCATTAGAATAATTTTACATAGTGTTTCAAAATATTATAATAGCCCAACTTCAGTGTATTACTTGAGGCAAATTTTATATTTTGTGTCTTGTGACATATTTTCATAAAAGAATTTTTGGGGGACAAGCAAACTGGTGTTAATTAGAGAGAATTTTTACTTTATATTTCAGCCAACTTCAAATGCATCCATAGAGAAGAAATATATTTGGATTCTTCCTAGTTTAACAAAAGCCTTAAACTGCAATGTAATGGGCCTCTTAACAGTTGGTAAATTGAAGACTCAAAACAATTGAAATGTCTTTCTAAGACAACAAACATAAGAAATAACTAACCAATTCTTTATTGACTGATAAAAGACATTTCACATATAATCAGTGTAGAAACTACTAAGATATGTATAAATCCCAGAAAAGTAGGATAAGCTATTATTTTCATTATTTGATGAACATGAAAATGACAGAAATTTCTATTTCCCTCTAAATTTCTGCCAGTGTCATCTTTTTAAATAGCTGAAACATACCACTTTTAAACCTTAGCAATAATTTGAACCCAGGCATGCTTGCCAAAAGCACAAGGAAAGAATTTGAGATTCTCAACATCACGATCCTGTGGTGAAGAGGTTGTGTCAAACTCTTCTGGTGAAGAGAGAATTTCAAAAGCTGCAAAAATGTGGGAGAACAGTGGGGGAGAATTTTTTAAGCAATCACTGCTGTATTTCTTCAACTGAGCAGCAACTTACGCTAATGAATCTCAGGTGGACGTCAGACAGCAAGCCCCAGGGCTTCTCCTGTAATGCTACCCTCAGCCACGACAATGAGGGCTTCTAGGAGCCTCACAGAAAGGTGCTACTTTACAGAGAAATTGAAAAAGCTAAATAGGATCAGGTTACAGGGCAGCAGCTGAAACCCACAGCTCCGGGGCACAAAATAAAGGTATGCTGCTTCAGCTACCTCTGAAGAGCACAGACACACCAGGTTACGTGCATTTCTTTGCATGAGACATGGACATAACTTTTACACCCATCCATGAATCTAACCAGTGACGACCTGCTGCAAACGTGAACACATTCCATGAAATGAATGGCTTCTTTTTATTTCTTCAACTCCTGTAGCAGTTATTACTTACAGGCTTTCTTCTGCGTCACACCGAGTTTCACCCCTTGCCTGAGGGTCATCCTCACCGTGTGCTTTCAACCTGAATCTATTCTGCCCATCCAATTAGCACTGCTGCAAAACACCACAGCCAAAGTCTACCTCGGCAATTCAACACTCTTCAGTTCTACAAGATAAGCCAGTCAACCCTGATTTTGATGTTGTTGCTGACGACTCTTGGTTCTGGTGTTCCCAAGTCCAAATTTTCAGGTTTGGGCATCACCGTTCAAGTTTCTTAAATAGCTACTCCGTGACTGAGATATGGAGCTATCAGAGAAGTTATCCATCAGAAAGCAAACCCAGAAGCCGGCAGACAACGCTTTGTGGCACATTTTTTTAAATGGGTTTGAAACTGACAGTAAAACAATTTCATTGCAAAAGAAACACTACAATCACGAATCACAGCAAGTACAAAGGACAAACGTGTCTCTTACCTGGATCGTGGAAAGGCACCAAAGCAAAATTGTAAAGAGGTCTCTTGGGTCTTTTCAAAGACGTCTCCAAAATTTTGGAAGCCCCTTCAATAACCTGAACCAAATCGTCATACATGGAGCCAGTCACATCAAACACAAAAGCCAGGGTGGAAGCCCCCTCGGGGATTTCCTCAGCCCTGACCTCCGACTGAGGGCTCGCATCTTGAGCTAGGGAAGAAGAAAGTAAGGCAAACACGCACACTGTGTAGGCAACGTCCCAGGACATCATTTTTCTTGCCTTTTTGCTTTTCCCCCCCGCGCGCCTAAGCACCGTGCAGAATCCTCCTCGGAGGAGGACAGAGGATCTGCCGGCCGAGTTACTCATCAGACTCTTGCAGTCTCTCAGCCAGGGCAAAGTTTGAGGCTGCGAGTCGGTCACGAGCGCCGAGCCCGGCTCCCCCCAGCGGTGGCGGTGGCGGTGGCGCTGGCCCGCGCAGGGAGGCGGCAGCTTTTGTCCGGGCGCGGCTTCCTCCGAGTGCGAGGCGTGGGGCGCAGCGCGCGAGCGGGGTCCATGCCCCGGGGCCGCTCCCAGCCGAGTGCGCGCCGCTCTGCCGCCGCGCCCGCAGCTCGCGACTTCCCAGCGCGGAGGATCGCGCCCGCAGGCTCGACCCCGCGTGCTGATTGGCCGGCCGCCACCCCCTCCTCCCACCCCACCACTTTCCACTCCACAGGTTCTAAGGTCTCTCCTGTACCCGGGCTGGCGACCGCAGGCTGAGCGCTGCTCCCACCCGCCCATAAACAATGGGTTTCAAGAATGTGTGGCAAGGACCTACGCTGAGGGATACCGCACTAACCAGCACAAAGGAAATTCTGTTTCCCTGTGTGCATCTCCGTTCCACACACTTCTTTCATAATGCGGCCCCCAGAAGCCCAGACGCCCCAGCCTACCGCCCAGCGCAGCCGAGAGGGTAGCTGGAAAATTCAAGCTCTCTGCAGCAGCCTGGCTAGCAGGTATTCTTTGATCTCCTGGGGGCACATGGGGGCTAAGGGAGAGGCCGGAAGCGGAAGAGGTAGGTGAGGGAGACCAAGAGACACTAGGATCTTGGGTCACCAGTCAGGCTCACTGGTGCACACGTATAATCCTGTTGTCACGCTGGAAGGCTGAGGCAAGAGGATCGATGTCCAAACCCCTCCAGCCAGAGGAGAGAAAGAGGCCCCAGCAACGGAGGGATGCCCAGAGAGAGAAGCTGGATGTTGATACAAGACAGAAAGGTTGAGGAGGTGGGTCATGTTAAAAAAAAAAAAAAAAAAAAAAGAATGAGACCATTGAATTCATGGTAGGAGAATTTTTTTTTTTTTTTTTTTTATTGCATTATCAGGATTCGTGTTCACTGCGTAGTTTGAGCCCCCCACAAGGCACGAGAAGGCCAAAGATGCCTTCATTTCACATGTCCTCCCATTGAACAACCATGCTCTCAAACTCCATCACAAAAGTGTTTGCCTCTATGGCATTTTCTTGCCAATAAACAAGGAAACCTCGCCCTGGAAAACATTACAATGTTTTTCCGTGTTGTAATTATTATATACATTCTAGTACTAATAGCAGATGTGAGAGAATAAGCAAAGAAAGTCAGCCACGAACTAAAGACTTCATCTTAACAGCAGCCTATTTCCTTCCCAGAAAAGGAGCTACCGTCTGGATCCAAGCGTGCAGAGTGGCGGACATCTTGAGCTGCTTTTGGGTGTGTAGTAGACCACACATCCACCAGGCACAGAGCCTAAGCAAGAGCCAGCTCCCCTGAGCCTTTTATCGTCTGCAACTGTCTTCTCTTTCAGACACAGCAGCTGTGGGACCAGGCTTTATGATACCTATAACTCATGTCACTAAAAGGAAGCACACAAGCCATTTGAGTTGAGCGGGAAGAAGAGAAGAAAAGGGAATATAGTTCCTCTCCAAACAGTACGTAGAAAATGCTATTTGAGTAGGCCATTTCTTTGTTTACTTAAAAGGAATCTTAGGCTAAGTCACGGAGACCTGAGCTTTTCCAGGTTCTCAAGAGAGGTCAGGTCATAGAGCCTAGAGATTAAAACTTCTGATCAGATATCCTGGGCTTCAAGCCCAGCGACCTAACGTCATCAACCCTGCCATGATTCTCGTGTAAATGGAAGTGATGAGGCCAGCTGCCTACTAAGGATTAAATATAAATAAATAGTCGCCTTATAGAACATTTGAAAAGGATGCTGCCCTGTCAGTGTCAGCTAGGGCAAGTTGTGTAATATGATTAAATCTCCACATCTTTACTGATTTCTGCCTATTTGGGATCCGTTATTGGGAGTGACATTAAACTGTGACGTACTGTTGTGAATTTCTCTGTAACCCCTTACTATTTGCGCTTCACGAACTTTGAAGCTGTACAATAATACAAAAAGCAGTTGGAGTGAAGTTTCTGTGAGTAAACCGCATTTTTTTTTTTTTTCATTATGAAAGCTACCTTCATTTTCTCTGTCAGGGTTCTCTATTCTGAAATATACTTTGATGTTAATACAGTCACTCTACCTTTCCTCTGATTAGTATAAGATTGACAAATTATTTTTATCTCTCCTTTTTTAAAACTGTCTGCAGATTTATACATAAAATGTATTTCCTGAAGTCACCACAGAATTCAGTCTTCCTTTTCTAATCTAATCTGACAGTCTCTGCTTTTTAACTAGTGTCCTTGTTAATTGTAGACAATGAAAATATGCTCGAGTTTAAATCAGCCACACTGGTTGCTTGTCTAGCAGTGAAAATGTTAGCTCCTGAGATCATTTTCTGTTTGTCTTTTCCACTCTTTGATTTCTTTTTTAATTTTTTGCCTTGTTTTGAACTTTTATTATTTCACCTCCATTGCTTGCTAATTATTAGTATTTTACTCATAGTTTATAGTGGAAGAGGATGATCACACTAGCACTCCAGACTAGGGCTGCAGATATAGCTCAGTAACCTTGGGTTCAAACCCTGGCACAGGAAAAGAAACCAAAGCCTTAAACGAGTATACTTCTACCTGTCCCCTCTGGAACTTCTTTGCTATTATTTCATTTTACTTCACATCACTGACTTTGAAGCCTCAATGGAAGATCCTACTTTTAAACAGCCACTTATCTTCTGAAAGGATCAAAAGATGTTTTTAAAATTAATATATTTCCTGACGTAGTCACCATTTCTTGTGCCGTGAATGCCTTTGTGCAGCTCTACATTTCCATGTGGCGGCCTTTTCTTTCTCAGAGGACTGGCATTCCTATTTCCTGTGCTGACATCTTGTTCAGGATGAGTTGTTCCACTTTTATCTTCTATGGTAGCTCTCTGATGGTATTTACTTTCAGGTTCTGACACTAGCGAGACAATCTGATGCTGCACTTTTGTGCCTTTGAAGAAGTCTTTATTTCCCTTCATTCCTGGAATTCTTGAGTCAAGGCGTTTCCATTCCTCTTTCTGCACTGTCTTTTACCCTCTTCTTACCTGTTACCTTGCTTCCCTTTCTCATCTTTGTAGTTGTTCCTCTGTGTGAATCTTGCCTTTTTTTGTCTTGATGCTTTTAAGAGGTGTTTTTAATCACTGTTTCTCTGAATTTCTAAAGTTCTCTATTCAGATTGATCTCTCTAGTACACCCTCCTGCAAGCTCAGCTGCCTAATTCTCCCTGGGCTTTCAGCTCCATCAGCTCAGTCAGTTGCTAAGCCCTACCAGGACTCCGCCTGCATCTACCTGTAGAGTCCTGGAAATGCTGTAAAGGTAGACAGTAGACAACGCGAGTACTAACCTCATTTGATTTTCCCCACTCCTTTGCATCAGTGTCCTCTTTTTCCTAAGAATAAAATGAAACAATGGGTATGATGCATCGAGCTCACTGGCTGGCAATTTGCCATCAGCACTCAATAGAAACTAAGTATTGTTTCCATTATGTCCATTTTAGGACACAGATTTGGTAGTTTGAACCTGTGGATGTGCTTTGGGGCACAATATGCTGGACAAGACAGACAGAGAGAATTTGTTCGTTCGCCCATTCATTTGTGTGTCTGCTTATAAAAGGTCTCTCTACCTGCCAGAGTTGGGACAGTGAAAGGGCTCCATGTTGAAAGATTGGTCCTCAGCTTGTGGTACAGGAAGTGATGGAACTTTTAGGAGGTAGAGCCTAACAGAATTTACCTTACTAGGTGAACACCTTTGAAAGAACCATGGGATCCCAGGCCCTTCCTGGTTTTGGTCCTTCACTTCCCCGTGGGCACAGGATGAGCATCTTCCTCTGCCAGCCACCCCTACCATCATTCAGTGTCCCACCATAAGCCCCAAAGCAGCAGATTGTCTTACTAAGGACTGAAACCTCCAAGCTTAAACAAGCCTTCTGTTCTTATAAATCAATCATCTCAGGTGTGCAGGTAGTGGTAGAAACCTAACTGATATAATAGCTTCATTGCCATCTGGAAAGAAGGGACAGAAGCACTGGAGAGTATGTTTAGTGTCCACAGAGCACTGTAGTTGAGAAATAGTGCGACAAAAAAAAAAAGGAAAAGGAAAAGAATATTCAGCACACCAAAGGCATTTTTATTTACATATGCATTTTTGTAGAAATATGCATGTGTCTTCTGTAATCCAGACCATATGTCTCTACTTTAGTCCCATAATCTTGTATAATTGATGATGCATGACTTGGGACACAGGAGAGACCTATATAGAGTCGGGAGACCCATGCAGACCTCTGGAGACAAAGCACCTCCTTGAGCAGAAATCTTATTCACATCTTAAAGTAGATGAATCCTTAAAACCATATTTTGGCATCAGTCAGCTGAAAGAAACCAAGAATACAAGTTGGAAGACAGAACTGATTGAGTTTAGGACTGGCTGAAGTTGAGGAGTTAATAAACCCTAGTCCCTTTCATACCCTTTTATATTAAGAAGTATTGATAAACTTGAAGACAGAGCTGGTTTATGAATCCAGAATGAATTCATGAGTAATTTATGACTTATAATAATACAATAAAGTACACCATAGTCATTTCTTGTTTCATTCATTATTTCATTAATAGGTCATATTAAGCAATTTTTGAAACTATTTTACCTGTAACCTTCTCTGACAGTCTCACCCCGAATTCTCCAGAAAGCAAAGGTGAATGCCTGCAATATGATTCCAGGAGACAGCTGTGTACAAGGGGTAGAGGGAAAGAAGCAGGAAGCAGGGAGTCAGTACCAGGGTGCATGCTCATGCAAGTCACTGCCAACATTACTTGTTACTCAGTCCCACAAAGCTGAAGTCCCTAGGACAAATGCCTGAAGACATTCTCCTTCAAGAACAGAGAGAGGATGCAGTGATAGGAGGACAGATCTCCTTTTTGATTCCCATCCTTATTTGTCAAAGTTTTACCCCACTGGACATAAATGCCGTATACTTTGGGTTTCTGCCTACATTGGTGCTGATCTGGTTTTCTTGGCATCTTAACCCAAGACATCAAGAAACAAGCCCAAAACCCAGACAGGAAGCGGGTGAGAGAAGCCTGAGAAAAACTGCTCTCCAAGTATACCATGAAGAAGTTGGGTGGACTCTAGATAGAATCCTTTGCTGGGTCAGCTGAAGCCAGGAAGAAGTGGTGAGCAGGAGGTGTTCATAAAGCTAACATAATCAAGGAACTCATGCACATTATCCAATATTTCCATTTATTTGATAGAGAAGCTGAGACTCATTAAAATGCCATTGCTGGTAACCTAAAATTAGCTGTTTTGTCTGGGAACCCAAAATTCTATTAGTCATTCAATTATTCATTCCTCAAAAATGTATTCGATATTTATTGCTTCACATGAACTATACTGAGTACTAGGGGAAGAAAGTTCATTTCCTGCCCTCAAGGCTCTTATAGTCCAGTAGGGCAGAGAAAATGGTGTAGAATTGCTGAATGATAATATCTAGCTTTCTAAAAAAGCAAATAAATGTGCATCTGTCTCAGCGAAGGCAGATGAGAAAATTTGCCCCAGAAATACAGCATTGCAAGTAGGTATGGAATATGTATAAGTTCACCAGGCCACCACTCTGGCTGAAGGTCAGGGAAGAAGGACACGGCCAATTCACAGATTTGTGGGCTCCACTGGAATGCGGAGGAATAGCAGCAACAAGGAGGCAGGCATGCATTGCTAGTAGCCAAGGATATGAGTTGTAAGGGCTTGGATGACATCCCAAAGACACAAAAGTCACTGAGGAATTTTAAGCTAAAGAGAGAAATGATTAGAGTTACACTTTCATAAAAATAGGCAATGTGTGCGAGAAGGTATAAGGGCCATAAATTAGGAAAAAGGACAAAATAGGGGTAGGTTACAATAATAACACTAAAAATATGCTTGATCTAAATAAAGAAAGCAAGAATTAGAAGACTTAAGCAATTTGCCTATGGTCAATGTTAGGGAGCAACAGAGCCAACACTTGAACTTAAGCCATCTGACTCCAGAGCTTGAGTTCTTCACCTCTTTGCAGTGTTGCCCTCTGATTGTATGTTATGAACTAGAAAAATAGTCATAAATAATACAAAGAGGGGGTATGACTACAACATTATGGCTGTATTTTTATTTTAAAAAAAACAACATGTAGGTGGCTCCAGGCAAGTGCAAATCTCAAGTACAAGCTCTGTAGACAAAGATGAAGAAAAAAGGGGAAAGAACAATGCATGTCAGTTTACCAGGAATTGATACCTATCTTTGATCTGTTTTAGGCCCCTGAAGGTCCCAGGAGCTCTACCACAGAAGTGAGTTGCTTCTCTGGAGATTACATATGCATTGGTGTACTTGGCAGTGACATGTAGCAGGTGGTAGAACCAGTTTCTTGCCAACAATCAGCAAATTCTCCTCTTTCCATTAATGCCCTATTTACGGAAGAAGATAAAAGGCATTTGAGAAGTTAATTTATAAAAACAAGTCAAGCGAACTTGCAAAAAGCCAATGTTAAAATCTGCCATATTCTCCTTTAAAATTCCTCTACCTGCCCTGGAGAAGATAAGATTGCTTATTGGTTAAATATTTTAATTGATCATCTAATTAGAACCACTAATTATACTAGACCTGATAAAGCTAACCTCAGAAACATAGTGCTTTACTAGAATATGAAAGATGATTGCTATAAAATCTCACAAAACAAGAGAAAATATTCCCCAAATTTATCTGGAACCAGAAGAGATCTAGAATCAGAAGAGACCTAGAATAGCAAAAGCATTCCTGGGAAGCAAAGGCAAGGCAGGTGGCATCACAATCCCTGACTTGGAATTGTATTATAAAGCTACTGTAATAACATCAGTGTGGTACTGGGGGAAAAAAGTAGACCTGAGGATCAACAGAACAGATTAGAAGATGCAGACACTACTACAAACACACCCACTTACCATTTATTTGACAAAGGTGTCAAATACATTCCCTGAAAAACAAAAGATAGCCTTTTAAACAAATGGTGCCAAAAAAGCTGTCTCCCTACATGCTAAAGACTAAAACTAGACAATGTCTATCACCTTACATTGAACTAAAAACAAAATAGATCAAAGATCTAAATATTAAAACAGAAATAATAAATCTATTGGAAGAGCAAGTAGGTAGAAATCTTGAAGATAAGGTAGGCAGAGTTCAAGAACAAAACGCAGATCATATGGAAAATACTTCAAAGAATCAACAGGAATCTTATCTTATTACAAAGCTTCTGCATAGCAAAAGAAATAGCCAGCAGAGTGAAAAGACAATCCACAGTGTGGGAAAAAAAATTAACCAATTGTCCCTCAGACTCCTGAGCTATATTTCCCCAGCCTAGACTTGAGACTTCTATAGGTAAATTGATGCAACTTAAAACCATACTTACTGGCAAAATAAATCTGACATGTGCAAACATTGTGTTGTCTCTCTGGTATGGTGAATTGGAGGAGTAATAAGGTCAAATGTACAATAGATATTGTGAAAAGAAATGAAATGGGTTAAAAGGAAAATGAAAGTAAAATGGTGGAAAGGATAAAGGAAAGAAGGCAAAAGGGAAACTGCAAATTAGTTATACTATTAGTGTATCTTGACTGGTTGAAAAGTGAGGTTTGTGCTAATCTCGATTAGAGAATTTTTTCATGTCCAATTCTTGTACTCTACATAACTACTTTGAAAATGAGAATATGCAACATATTAACTATTGTTATCTCTTATTATTTTGCTATGCAATTGTTTTACTTTTTTCCATAAAATAAAAAAATATTGTTGCTATAAAGCAGTGTTTACAAATCATTAAATGGCTTCATGTTATCCTTAATGACCCTTCCAAAAACATCTGGTTCTGTAGGAAAGTAGTCTTGAGATGTTTTATGTCTACTTTAACACATTTCTACAGGGCAAATAACTTGTTATTACCATTGAATAAAAAGGAGAATACCCTCACACCAAACATCATGATTACACTTGGCAGTGTTATTACACTAAAAAAAAAAATTAAAGTTAAATTTGTTCTTCCTTTGTCTCCATTTAAAAGGCAATAAAAAGACAGAAACCCATCATGTTGTAACTGGAAAATTAATCACATCAAATATTTGCTTATACTAATCAAGTTATAAGTCTGGAATTGGCTTATATAAAACAGATGTTTACATTCTTATTCTCCTTTGGTACTAATGTGGAGAAAAGAAAGCACAGAATAATTCTTGCATGGAGTACTTTGGGAAATGTAACACTCTGCTTTAACTTTTTTAATAAGCCTGTGGTCAGTGAGGGAGACAGACAGGAAGAAAGCCCCAGAAGTCTCATCCTCTCCTCCTTATGGAGGCAAAACTCTTTTGTTCCACAGTGGAGCAAGAAGCATGCTGCCTGAGAAATTGGGAACTGGCTTCTAGCAAGAGGGACAGGGCCCAGGGAGCATGTGTCTGGTAGTGTGTCCAAAGGGAGCCACCCCTTTGGCTGAGCTGGTGCCCTAGTTCTTTAGGGCCTAGGACTCCAGTTTGTGTTTTACTTGTGGTCTTCTCCAGTAGACCCTCACCTACATAATCCCCTCCAGCCCAAGATAAAGACTAAAAAGAAATCTAAGGCCTATTCTCACATTATTCAAGGAAAAGTCTCATAAAACCCAGCGGAGTGTTTAATCAGAAAGAGATACTTGAACACAACAACAACAAAAGCTCCACTTTACTTTCTGAAAACACATTGAAGAAATTAAAATTTATTCCTAAGAATCCTCCCAAGATGTCCTTCTACCTCTCCTCCACTCTCACTGTACTCATAAATTCCGCACCCAGGAAATTCTCACAGCAAGTGTCTAACATCCCTTTACCTGATTTCAAAAGCTGGAAGAATTTGAAAGATTACAGGGCCAGCAAGATAGCTCAGCAGACTAAGTGCCTGCTTAGGCAGGCACGGGGACCTCAGTTCGATCCTGGAACCACATGCTTGGTCAGCTCCACCCGCAGGGCGGGCTGAGCCGGCCAGAGTCCAGGTGTGGTGGCGCATGCCTATAATCCCAGTGTTGGGGAGGCTGAAAGCAGGCGGGTCACTACCATGGATTACTGAGTCAGAGCTGTGTACTGAGACCCTGTAACAACCAAATACGTTCCATGTTAGGACCCCGAAGGGTTATGTAGAAAGGCATGGCTGCTAGCTTGTGGCACAGCTGGAGGGTGGTAGAATCGTAAGGGAGTGAGATGCTTGAAAAGACGAAAGTTGGGTCACTGGAGGCAGAAGGAGATACTGAGATTCTCTCTCTGGACTCTGTGGCTTCTCTCCCCTCCCCTCCTCTGCTCTCCTCTCTTCTCTCCTCCTCCTCATTCTTTCTCCTTTTTTTCTATCCCTTCTTCCTCTCCTTTCTGGCCCCAGCCACATGAGGTGAGCAACTTGCCTCCATAAACCCTCACTATAATGTACTGTGATACTCCAGGCTTCAAACAATTGCATCAGGAAACCATGGACCAAAATCTCTGAAAGCATCAGCCAAAATAACCTTTACTCTTCTTAAACTGATTATCTTGGGTATTTTGCCACTGTAAGAGAAAACTAATTAACACAAAGAACTTCATTTAACAAAGAAAAAGCTGGCAGTGACTTTTCCAATTTTGTTTTTAAAATGAGATAGTGTTAGAAGTATATTTTGAGCTTTTGATTATCATTCTTCCACCTCACCAAATGTACTAACATTAAGTACTACTACATCTATTAGTTATTATGTTCCTGGAGCTAATTTAAGCACATTATTTAAGTTAATAGAATTCATTATCTTTAATCCTGATTCCAAAACTTTTGAGATAGCCAATAGAATGATCCACATTTCATAAAATAGGAATTTTTAAAAATATTTTATTTATTTGGTACTGGGTCTCACTATGAAGTTCAGAATCATGGTGATCCTCCTGTCTCAGCCTCCCCATTGCCTGGATTACGGGTGTATGCCACCATGCCCAGTTTCAGTGACCAGTAGGGCAGGCCTGGAATATCTGGGCCAGCACAGCATGTGGTACAGGGCATCGAACCTAGGTTCGATGCGTGTGCTTACCAGGCAGCTGCTCAGGCCACCAAGCTATTTCTCCAGCCCTAAAATAGGAAATTGAAAATAAAATTCCTGCAGGGAGGTTAGCTCATTTGTCTAAGTTCTCATACCTCATCATTCTTTCTGCTATTATTCTCCTTTTGTTTCTAGTCCATACTTTCTTTTTCATTTTACCAAAACACTGAAAAATTTTTAACAGTGACACCTGGAAATATACAAACATTCTTTTAGTTTTCATTGTTTTATTTTATTTTTATTCATAAATGTTTACATACCATAATGATTACACTCATATGGAGTTGGTGCGTTAACACATCTGAATTCTTCACCCTTTTCCTCTTGCCTCCCTCCATCTCTGGGTCACCTTCCTTTTTGCAAAAGGTCTGCCTCCCTGTGAGATACTCAATTACTTTATATTAACTTGTATAGTTTCATCATTAATATGACACACACCATAGCCACCTTTTCAGGAGAAAATAATATTGCAATTTTTCTTTTTGTTTTGTGAATTATTCATGAAGTAGTTTTTGGTCTCAAATCACACTTTCCCTCCCCAGGAATTATTTTTCTGAGCTTTCTTTCTCATTAGTTACAAATGCAACCTAATTTTATATTCTTGCCACAATGACATGAATTCCTTCAGAACAAAGTCTATGTTTATTCATGTATGTAAACACGTAGGGATTTATTCATTTTTATAGAAGAGGAATTCAATAATGTTTCTTCAATGAATTGTAAAATTAATTATGATTAATAAGAGCAACAACAATAACAACTGCCATCTGGTTACTTTAAAACTGCTCTAAGCACATCAGGGTAATCATGCACGGGAGTACATTCCATAGTCACAACAATTTCATAAGGTGAATTCTTCAGCCATTGCAAAGATGAGGAAACTAAACTTAGAATGAAAAGTAACTTGCCTAAGAGCGTATCAGTGCTATGTAGACAGCCAGAGGTGAAACCTAGGTCTTGTGAGTCATTGTCTTCCTGATACACTACATGCCACCATGCAAAATAATCTTACTACTTTTCTAAACATGACATTGCCAGAAAAACAGATGTTCTATAGGGCAAGTTCATAATTCTTAAAAATAATTGTGTAAATTATCCTGTTTTAATAAATTGTCATTGCTTATCTCTAGGTAGATAGTCCAAGTACTGTATAAGTGAGAAACATTTAATAGAACATGGAGGAAAACAAAATAAAAGATACATTTTTAAAAAAGGAATAGTATGGGGGAGTCACGTGTCCCATAAAGATGGCTGCACCCTGGAGAGTGGAGCAAAGGTGGCCATAACCCGTGCGTGTCGGAGGAAACACGCGGCAGGTGCGTACGAGATTATGAACCGAATCTGTATCTCTCAAAATTGAACATGGTCTTCAAAAACCTTCAACTGTTGTTCCTATAGATATAATTATTGAAAATGATATTTTTACCTTTCTAAGGCTCAAGATGGAAAATCATAAATCAGATGATACTATCAAGGAAAACATAACTGACATTATAGCCAGAAAAACTAACCAACTTCCAGAAACCGACAGGAATCTACTTGAGCATGGATCAGTATATATTGGACTTAATGCTGCTTTCTGTGGTCTAATAGCCAATAGTCTTTTTTGGCGCACCTTATACGTTACACAAGCTCGTATAGCTGCTGGCTTACCAATGGCACTGATCCCGTTTTTGTCAGCAAACGCCTCTTATGCAAGTATTATAAGTTTACCTCTGAGTACAGGGGATTTGAATTGTGAAACTTGTACCATGACACGGGCTGGACTGATTGGCTTAGTTTTGGGGGGTCTATACCCTGCTTTCTTGGCTATACCTGCGAATGGTGCCCTAGCAGCCAGGTATCAATCAGCCCTGCTGCCAGAGAAAGGAAACAACATACTGGATTAAAATATCTAAGCCTGTCTTTAGAAAGATGGTATTTCCCCTTCTACTTCAGACTGTGTTTGCAGCATACCTTGGATCTAGACAATATAAACTACTTATAAAGGCTCTTCAATTACCCGAGCCAGACCTAGATATTCACTGATTTTTAACCAAGTATGTATGTAAAATAAAACAGTGAAAATATTTATTAAAAATAAACTTACAGGGAGCTGGGGAGATAGCTCCGAGGAACAAGTGCCTGCTGGGCAAGTGCAAGGTCTTGAGTTTGAACCCCGGTCCCACAAAAATAAGTAAATAAATAAATAAATAAACTTACGATTTAATACATGAGGTACAAGGTTATATAGAGCATCAAAAGGCTAAATCTCAATAAAAAGTAATCACTTAAACAGGAAAAAAATATAAAAATAAAAATAAAAAGGAATAGTATGAAGCTGTGAATATTTGCTCTTTTATTTATTACTTGATCATAAAAATATCCACTGTGTGACCAGTTTCAATTAATCATAAGAACTATTAAAGTGCAACAAATAGATATTGTAATATAAATTTACTTGGTGTATAAAATTGTGAGGAGGTATTAAAGTACATTTCAAGCAGTGTATATTATCCATTTTATTTTCATCATTGTTCTAAATGTGGTCTTTAAAATAATAAAATTTTTCTTTTCCTTGTGCAGACCCCCCTCCGATGTTTTCAAAATAAGGATTTTTTTCCCTAGGCTAAGCCCCTGATTATACATGCAAAGAATCCCAGCATTCAGGAAGGAAAAAGATTTGACAACTAGAAAAACACTACTTGAGACAGCTGGGAATCTGGCCTAATTTTAAAGAAGAGAAGACATTCTGAATCTTATCTTACATTCCAACATTCTGTAACTTTATCAGAATAATTTTCTTAATATTTCTTCTAATATAATTTAAGACTCTTCTTGTTTTGTTTTTGGAAAAACTGCAGCTGGTCACAACCTTTTATATATTTTCTCCATTAAAATACTAGCTTCAATTTGATGTAATAAAACAGATCCACCCATTGTGGCTTTTCTTTTTTCTAAAGAACACAGTCTTGTATAAATTATATTAGTTAAAAGAAAATTAATAATTCCAGGTTTTTCTGAAAAAAGTCTTCCTTGTTTTCAGTCTGTAGTCATTTTAAAATGCATATTTTCAAGTAAAAAATAGTCTCTTGAAAGCTAGACAGATCCTGTAGTGACAGATGAGAGCTCGAATCACTACTACCAATCACTACTACTTCTGACTTGCTACAGACACAAGATGCACATCTACATATGCAGATCAGTACACTCACCGTGTTTTCTAGCTCTGTCACCCGGGAACTCCTAGAGACAGCAACATCCCAAGAGCAATGAGCACACTTAGTACCCAAGTCCTGGTTTCTAATGCTATGAATTTACTTCCAATAAAACGAGCCATGAATTATTAAAGAAATGGTTAATTGTAAGGCTAAGATGGGGAATATATGATATGAATCTCAAGCATCTCACAAGGTCAAAAATTCAGAAAATGCAAGAGAAAAATAAGACACACACACACAATAGTGGAAGATGTCAAAGGAACACAAATGCCAATTGAAAGAAGTGATCTAATGATCAAAGCCAGAACAATTTGAGCAGCACAGTAAATAAAGCAATATATTACTCAAAGTATACAATAAGTACACTGAGTGCATAAGGATATAAATTAATTAATAGATAAATAGACAAATGTACAGTACAAAATAACACCAAATAAGGTACAAAGTAAAGGAGAATAAGTAACCAACCCTGAAATGTGAATAGTACATCATAACTTTCTTCCAAAGAATATAGTAAACAATAGTGGGAAACAACGTAACAGAGAAGAAATCTGGCAAATATTACTCTGACAGATGAGCAAGATTAATATAAATAGTGATAAGGCACGCTGGTATCATATACTCTTGATATCATGTGATAGGAATAGCATCTCTAGTCTCCTTTCCAAGAATGTGCCCAGAACTTCTTAACATAGTATAGAGGAACCTAATGTGTAATGGTGCTATCCTTGGATAAATGGCTGGAAAAGACAATATTAAATCTTCAGAAATATGAAGAAAATATGTAGCTTGGTTAATAATAATATATTCATGTCAGTTCATTAGATATAAAAAATGTCCCCTACCAATTTAAAGTGTTAGCAATATGGAAACCTTAGTTCAGAGTATATTAGAAACTTTCTATCTTTCTAACTTCTATAAATCTAAAAGGTAAAGGTTCTGAATAAAATAAAATTGCAAAAAGTAGCCCTAAAAATCTGTAATGAACATGAAACATAAGGAAGTACAAAACACTTTATTAATCAGTTGCTCTTCATATAATGAAATGAATTAGTAAATAATCCAGCATAATCACAAGTATACAAAAATCTTCAAGAAATTATATTAGGTCTGATGGAAATCAAACTGAAAATGCAACTCTGGAAATGGGCAATAAAACAACAATACTAGTATTGTTCCTTGACATGTGGTGAATCATTGCCACACACACACAAGAAAAAGCTGAAACAGATAATGTTAGGTTATTAAAACATTGGGGGTGGGAGAAATTCGTTCCTAGGGTTCTTTTTTTCCAAAAAGTAGACGTAACTACCTGATACTGTTTTATTCAATCGCATGAGAGACCTCATGAAACTAAAGCCATTAGCAGATCAGTTTGATTATATCTAGTGACAAACTCACACCCAACACTCACTTGTTGCCTTGCAGTGGTGCGTCAGCTCTAGACAACATGTGCCTAGCTTAGCACAATACTAAACCTTCCCTGGAAAAATTGTTCTAATAGAACATTTTGCCAATAGTAGCATAGGTATATTGGGACTTTACCTGTATCACCCAGGAGGAATTTGTGTAGAAATAAACAAGTTCCACAAATGATTCTGGTGCAAGATTTGATGGGAAATTTTCAGGAAAAATTCTTTTTTTTTTTTTTTTTTTTTTTTTTTTTTTTTTTTTTTTTTTTTTTTTTTTTTTTTTTTTTTTTTGTCTTTTTGAGACAGGGTCTCACTGTACAGTTCACGTTAGCCTTGAGCTCAGTTTTGTAGCCCAGGCTGATCTCGAACTCTCACCGATCCTCCTGCCTCAGCCTCCCAAGTGCTGGGATTACAGGCGTGCACCACCACGCCCGACTTAGGAAAATTCTTTCACTCACACTAAAACTTATTCCAAGCACTCTAGAAGAAGATGTGTGGCTCTATATTTAAAATATTTCACAACAATATGCATGATATTAATTGTAACCATCCTACTAACTTGTTTTGAAATTGTTTCATTGTTATTTTATCTCTTTTCTCATTAAAATGGATTTTAAAAATGAAAAAAAAAATCTCCACAAATGCCTTTTGCTGTGACTTACAGGCTGCACATAAACAGCGAATGGAAAATAATTTCTTTACACCATGCCTATACTTTATACGTTAAGGTTGAATTTTGGAAGCATTAAAATTTATTGTGATATCTCCCAAATTCTTGAACACCAACTCTTTAGCTATATGCTAAAACTGAGCATATAAAATTAGAAGCATATTTAACAGACCTTGAAAATCGTGGGCCTTGTGCCAACTAACTCAGGCTACCAATATTGCTTCTATTAACCTATAGAACAAATTTATAAAGATACATCTACAGGGAAAAATTGACATGTAAGATAGATATCCAGAAAATGCATATTGATTCAATTCGTATTATATTCCCTTTAATTAAACCTTAAAAATCAGTTCATTTTCTGACTTTAATTCTGTCATTTGTCTCATTTAACTCAACCAATACTTAATAAATAACATTTTAATTCTCATGCTCTTGCTTTTCACAAATCCAGCTTGGCCAAGCATCTTCACCAGTGTTAAATAACCCCTGGAACTCTCCAATGGAAAGTTAGGCAATAGCATTCATCCTCTACTAATGCAAAGCTATGGAGATTAAACTAACTGATTTAAGGTTACCCTACAATGGGTGGAAAAACCAAACATTTCTTTCCAACACACCATCAGAAATAATCAGGAAAAGTATACACAGAAATAACTGCTTTCTAAATTAAAAAGGAATGAAAGAAGTTTTCATTCACCCTTCACTTCCACTGCAGCCTTACACATGTACGTTTGATCAGCATTTATTTACTTAGAAATTATTCCGTGGATAATCACTGAGCACTTCCTATGCTGGATGGTAAGGAAGTACCATAAAGAGATGTTGGTCCTCCAGACTGCATTATAATCAACTTCTAGAATATTCCTGGTAATAAAAATAAATAAGTTTAATTCTTATCAAAGATGTTGGAATTTTAACAACCAATGCCATGTCTGGTGTTTACTTCTACCATGTTACCAACTCCCATTAGCTTGGAAAAAAAATATTTTCTAGCCTAAGATTCGTATCAAAGAGCTATTTTATACTTAATGGTTTAAGAGTAGAAGAGTTGTAAAGAGTGTGAAAACTAACATTGCCCTCTGCTGGCAGAGTGCTCTGGTGAGAAGCATTATGTTTGCTTTGCCATTTATTTGTACCTTACTCCTGGGTCTTTGGGGATACATTTTGACATTAAGACATTAGAATTTATTTCTTGGCAATATTATTTGAATTTATTCTGAAACAAATTCCAAAATTTAAGTAGGGGAGATTAAGGTCTAGCTAATACCAACTACACTGAGTATTTTTAAAAATATAGCTCTGCCTACATTTTCTCGCTGTAAGCAGTTCAAAATTCATGAATAGCTGAGTCTTTTCTTATTGAACTAAACCAATTTATCCAACACTCTCCAGGCTCACACTAACAAGATGGCTCCGAAATTTAAGTAGGTTCATGCCACACACAAGTGAGCCTCTCTCTTTCATCATTGGGTTATGAACTCACTCTAGTAAAAACCTCAAATGTGACAGGTTTAGTGAAGTAATTTTCTCAGGATATTTGTATAACTTCCCAAATAGGTAACCCTAAAATAATAGATTGAGAGGTCCTGTAAAACTGAAAGCTCCTGGTTAATTAAAAAGATATCTATCACGCCTGAAAGTCACTTCAGTCACTCTTTGCTGAGGATTCTTTACTGCTAAAGAACAGATAAAATGCATGCCAGAAGTGATGGTCTTGAATCTTTGCGAGTGAGTACTGTCTTGTTTTATCTCTGTAGTTCTAGGATTTGGCACAGTGCCCCATATCCAATGCATACTTAAGGAATACTTATAGAATAGAAAGATAAGTTGGTCTATTACACTTACTATTATAATTGATTGAGGTTCATTAAAGAACAAATGTTCCGGGTAAAAATAAGATGTATGGTTTGGGAGGAAGACTATATGCTTTTGAATTGAAAAGATTTGAACTTAAACCTTGGTTTGGGTTTGTTTGTTTTAGACACTGGTTTTAACACCCAAGTGTGTGATAGAAGCCCCACCTAAGCTGGAGCTTCCCCCACCTATAAAATGAGAAATTTATTGTCGTGTCATTATAGGAGATGAAACATGTAAAACATTTGAGAAAAATATCTGGTACATAATGGGTATTTTAAAATTTGATTCCTATAAAACTTCTAAATTTCTTTTTTTTAAAAAAAAATCAGTATCATATGAAGTAAACTCAGATCCATTTTGAGAAGTCAGTAAAGAAACCTTGTGACATTATGTGTGGTCATATTTCTCAAGTGATCATTTTCTTTTCTATTTAAGTAATAAGAATAGTTATGCATAGACTCCCATACTGTGCCTAAACTTTTACTGAGTTCACAAGGCATTACTGGAAAAGGCATAGAGAAATGCATTTTATTTACTATCATTTTCCAGTTAAGTAAAAGTGGAGGACTCCTGTGCCTTCTATCAGATGAGTAAGTTAGAGATTTCAGATACTTCCATCTATACTCCTTCACCTCAGACTCACAGGAGTCCCTCCTTTTAAAACAAAGGAAGGTTTTAAAATGAGGGTTGGGTGGGAGGACGGTGCTGCAAACGTGGGGCACAAAGCTGGATGCCTTGTGTTCTGACTTGTTCAGGGGCCTCTCCTGACCGCACCCTGGGCGCCCTGCATCTGTGCTGTTCCTCGGAGCTGCCATTACATGCTCACCAGTGCTCCCTGCCCTCCACTCTGAGCACTGCATCCTGGAATGAAGCCGTCTCCTGCTGCCAATGGGATTGCGGTCTACCAGTTAAAAAGAGACAACTGATTTATGAGTCTTGGAGCTCATTTTTTGTTTTGTTTTGTTTTTTCAGTGACTCACAATAAGACATGTGGTGAGTTGTTCTGAATTAACTACTTTTCCAAGGTTTTACAAAACCTGAATGCCCTTGGTGGTATTTTTTAACAATTCTGGGGAAGTTCTCAGTTTATTTTCAACATTAAAGATGCTACACCAAGTGTGAGTGAAATGGAAAAGATGAAGCTCCTCTCTGTAAGGCTAAAACCTTGGAGTCTCCATTAGAAACAGCTGTGCCTGTAAGTTTTCTTCTGTGATGCATTTATTGACATTCTTGTTGTGTTGCCAGTGCTAGCTGGTGTCCAGCTGTTCTCATCATATTTTAATTAAAGAAACTCCCACACCATGAATAAATGTTCTGTTCAAAGATGTGCAGCACCTGTTTGCTCTTGTTTCAACACCAGATGTAGCCCTTAACAATATACTTAATTCATACCTTGCTGTCCCACAGTGTCCTCCAAAATTGGTACTAATCTGGGATCCCTGTACCTTTAAGGGTATTTTACCCACCAGAAGTTGTACTCAAAACTGGGTCGCATGCTTTGGTGAAGCTAACCCATTCTTTCAGCAGATTCTCAAGTTGATTCATTACTCAGAAAAGTAGTAAAGAAGATTGCATGTAGACACATACTTGTTTATACTAACTGTCACAGGAAATAATATAATTAATTGCTTCTTCTCAATCCACAATAGAAGGCCTCAAGAGGTAAGCTGAAGACTAAATTTAAAAGGGACAGAACCTGAGGAATAAAAGTTAAATACAAATAGTGTATCTGTTAGCAGACAATAGGTGATAAATCACTGTAAAAAATAAGTGGTTGTATTAGTCACTTCTCTACCATTCAGACAAAATAACCCAACATCTGTAACATTACAGACAGATTTGTTTGGCTTACAGTTTCTGGTGGTTTCAGCCCATGGTTAGCTGAGTGCACAGCAGAAAGCACCTAGGGTAAGGCCGTGGAAAGGAAATCTTGTCAGTCTCTGGAAGCCAAGAAGCAGAGAAAGCAAGGGAAGTCAGGGGTACGCTCTTCTAGGCCACATCGCTGGTGACCTACTGCTAACCAGACCTTGCCTCCCAGCAGGACATTCTGTGGAAATTCATCAATAGATTAATCTACTAATTAGTGTTAGTCAATTAATGATCCAATGTTATGAACCTAACCTCTTAAAACATAAAATAAGGAGGGGACATTTCAGATTTAAATCATAACTGTTATTAAATAGAAATCTTATCACAATAATTTTTGTCAAACTCATTCTTCATATTAATAAGAGTAGACATGCTTCAGACAGAAGCCTTCTTTCAGATTGATATGCTTATGCCATGTTCAAACAAGAAAGTTACATGCCTTCTATTAACAAGGAATTTATAAATTAGTGCATTATAATTGGCCTGTATGTAGTGCTTTTATCTGCGCTATTTCCCTTTATCTCACAGTCCAAAACTATTTCCAGACATTCTTCTGCCTCATAGTATAAGAAGAGTGACAGAAATTCTGCATTTGCTGTAGTATGAGCAATTCCAAAATGTGGCAGTGTATTGGCCCAAATCATAAACACTGTTCACCAAAATTGCTTCCAAACTCAGAATTCTGTAAGAACTTTCCTTTAAATGTCTACACAGAGATTACCTCTAACTATGCAAGGCATTGGCTGGGGTCCAATGTGTCTTCCAAATTTCATGTGTGCAGACTCGGTCACCAGATCCATGTGTTGATGGTATTTGGACATGGGGCTGTAGGGTGATAAATGGAGGATGTGCTGGGGGTTCAGTCCATGTAATTATTGGTCATGTATGATGGCCAAGATATGGCACTGTTGACAGGATTATTGTCTTTATAAGAAGGGAATAAAAACCTGAGCTGACAATATATGCTCTATCTTGCTCTGGGATCCCTGCTGTCATGTTATGATAGAGCAAGAAGATCTGCACCAGAAAGTAAGCAGTTGTCAGCGTTATGCTCTTAGACATCTTAGCCTCAAGAACTGATAGTTAACTTTTTACTCCTTATAAGTTACTGGGTCTCAAGCATTTTATTATAGTAACAGAAAATGGACTAAAACTTCACCTGCATGTGTAAACACTGTAAGAACCTGAAAGGGTAAATGAAATCCAAAAGGTACAATGGCTGCTGTGAAAGAAAAAAATACTTCACACACACACACACACACACACATATATATATATATATATATATATATATATATACATATATATATATATATATGCTAAGATAATTGTACTACTAATTTCAATTCATTTATTGAAAGGAACAGTTAATGTTTAATTTTTTGACCAACTTTACATGCTTATAACTGGTGATCTTAACAACTGCTTTGAAGACAACAATATGAAATGTAACAATTGTCAAATTACTGTTTTTTGGCATTCTGTTTTGTCTCTAATTTTTAGTTATTTCTTATTCTCATTAAAATAAAAAAATAAATAAAAATGCGCCCACCTTTATATTTCCCATATTCTTGGCATTCTGTTTTGTCTCTAATTTTTAGTTATTTCTTATTCTCATTAAAATAAAAAAATAAATAAAAATGCGCCCACCTTTATATTTCCCATATTCCTCACTGTTCTGCCTCTACTCCCCATTCGTTTTCACTCTTTTCTTCCTCAAAAAGAGAAAAAATTAATAATGTAAAGATTAGACCTTCTCTCAGGCCAAAGGAGTCAGCCTAAGACTGGCATGTGTATTAATTGAAGAAATACCTTTGAACAGTGGCAACAATTTGTATCATTTCCCCATTTCCATCTTTCTTTTTTGTAATGCATAAATTCCTTTATTGAAAATATTAGGGTAGCACTGCATTACACATGGTCCGTATCCAGAAATGCAGGGTCACAAGTTGCCAATTGGACAATACTGCTTTAAATAGAGAACACAACAGCTCTTAGGAGTATAGTCTCAAGGACTAAACTAGGGAGGAATGAACGCCATGTGAAATGACCATTTGTTTAAGGGTCATGTATGGCTACAAATGACAGACCTGGTCGTCATAAAACCGTCCTGCATCTCATACTGACCCACCGCTTGATGGGCAGCTCAGCTGGACTACCAAAGTTTGTTTAGAAGGTCCCAGTAGGAGGACGTGGCTAAAAGGGCTCCTGGGCCAGATTTGACCCTTTATAGCATTTACTGGAATTCCATCCATCTTTCTTATTATATTTCTGTTTCCTTTCTCTTAGGAATCACTCAACATTTTACTGCTCCTGAGAAGACATGAAAAGCCATTCAAGCTCTGAAGCCATCTAAAATCCAAAGCATCTCTTCATGCTTAATGGGCAAACATAAAGATTTCAAAAGAAAAACAATGGCAGTAGAGAAAGTGAAATGAAAAAGTCTTCATTTCATTTTCTCCTTTTTCCACCTTGTAAGAATGACATTGTCAAATAAAGAGAAGATGAAAAACAACCTAGGCGCCCACACATAATTTTGGTTAAAAAGGGTAGCTAAATGGTAAGATAAAGTTTCATATTAATCATGGAATAACAATTTTAGTGTCTTAGTTTTGGGAAAATGTTACATTTGGTTCACTTCTAGTAAAATCTCAACTTATCCTTATAGATTTATTAGCACAATAATGGAGCACAACCAGACAGTAAAAAGTTACTGCTCTCAAGAAAAAAGTTGATTCTACAATAAAATTTGTAAACTTGGGGTTTTTTCAATGCTTGAGGCACTGTTTCCAGAAGCTTATTTAGCCTATTACTGTGTACACAGATAGGAAATGAAAATAAAACCTTAAGTGAAAAGTTTTAGGGTTGATGTTTTAGAAGAAAACTAATTTTAGTGAGAGTTGCCTGCTAGTTCTCACATACTAAGAGTTACTCCAAATGCAGTAAAATGTTCACATTTACTATGTACTTTCGGACAGGTTAACAACTTTCTTTGAGCTCTGCTATATTTCTGTGTTATGTCAAGTGTAACAAAATTCAGTAAAAACTTAAACAAAATCCATCAAATATTTGAAGATTTCCCAAAATGCTATCTTCTATACGAAGATGTACCTAAGTAAAGTGACAACTTCCTGTCCCCAACCCTTTCTTTGTTTTAACAATATGACATTCATAAATCTGATTCCACCATCCACACTTTTAAGGAAATAATGAAGCTATGCAAGAAGGCTAAAGATAGGCAAAGCCCTGATTTTTCAAAGGAGATAGTCCTTGAAATCACAGCAACTACAGCTATAAGAGAGATCTATAACATGAATGAGATCTATAACATGAATAAATGAATGAATGAATCAATCAATCAATCAGTGAGTCCATCAATTAATATTACCCATTTAAATAAATTCTGAAAACCACATAGTGGCAAATACTGTATTTATCATATAAAGTATTGTATTCTCTTTTGAACTGAGAAGTAAATGACGTGGTTTCTTAAAAACAGACACCACATTGAAGACAAAACATGACAGGCTCAACTCATCAGGATTCTAGTCTATGCCCTGTACTGACCAACTTATATAAAAATATAATCAAGGAGCTGGGGAGATAGCTAAGGTTTCTAAGTACCTGCCTGGCAAGTGCAAGGGACCAAGGCCAGTCCTCAGTACTGCATGCCATGCTAGTGCTGGAACCGCAGGCATGCAGAGCGAGCCACTGAGACTGGGTATGGTGGTTCGTGCCTGTAATCCCAGTGCTGGACAGGCTGAGAAAGGAGGATCACAACATTTACAAGGACAATTACTATATTAGGAAGAAAAATGAACTTAAAAAATAAACTGAAAGCCAACCATTGGAACTTTTTCCAGAATAAGTATAGATAACTATATTTAGATTCATAAAATCAACTTAAAAACTTAAAATGAGAGAACCTGGACATGATCATATGAGTAGCCTGCATACAATACAAGGGAGAAAGGAGATTTGCTTCCCTTTTGTGTTCTTGTCGCTTCTTGTATCTTCTGCCACCATGAACAGTTGTTCCTCCACTCTGGCTTGCAGCCAGCTGATTGTAGAAACTATATGGCTACAAAAATATCTTTATAATTATGAGTGGCTAAATGCGTTTATAGGCTACCATAGAAAATAATAATAGGGTCAAAGAATTGAAGTTACAGCATCTCAGATTTTGATCAAAGACAAAAAAATTTAATAACAATCTGAACAATAATAAAACAAGCTTCCTGGAATGACTATGTCAAAACCATGTCTGGGTGTTTCTAATTCGTGAGGATCTGGAATCTACCTGCAAAATCCAGCTGGGCACATAGAGTCACAAGGAGAGGCTACTGGGTTGAATTTCAGAATAGAGATATGGGAGCTTCTTAGCTAGACATCCAAGATCAGGGTCATAAGAAGCAGACATATTCATTTAACTCTTCTAGTTATACTGTATGTTATGCATAGAGCTGTGACTTTTGTCCCACCCAATATATCAGTACTTTAAAGTTCTAAGAGTAGTATCTATAATTTACTTTATTTAGAAGTTGGGTCTTTTCAAATGTAAAAAGTTTATGATGAGATCACTGGGCTGGACCCTTAACTGAATGTGTCTAATGTCCTTTTGAGACAGAGGGTGGCCATGTGAAAAGATAGACTGCAAAAAGGACATCTTGTGAAGATGGAGACATTGGCAAGTGTTGAACAACTAGGAAATATCTGGAACAAGCAAAGTTGTAAGAAGCAAGGAAGGATTTTCCCCAAAAATGCTTTGCAGGAAGCATAGCCCTATAAAGGCTTTTTTTTCAGACCTTCAGAACTGTGAAAGGATAAATTTCTACTGTTTTAAGTCATTCAGTTCATGGTAATTTGTTATGGAACTGCTAGAAAAAAAGGCATACTAGGAATCGTAGCAAAACCGAGTTCATTTTCTAGGACTGAATGGAGAGTTGTACATCAGGGGAGCTATGAAACAGGTATTTTCTTTCAAAGAGAATCTGCATGTGATACTCTCTAAAGATCTTTCCTGACGGTGAGATCCTCTGTACTCTTATCTAGTAAAGTTATCACACCAATATATATGTAAAGGAGAGATGTAGATTGCAATTAGTTGACTGGGAAGATCAGATAGGATATTTAACATGTGCACTCATTTAAACCCCACAACCCTTAAATCAGATGCTTAGCTTCTCAAAGCAGCATACATACATATTTACATATTCTTCACCCTTTAATTCCAACAGTCCCTTCTGAAGATACATAGAAAATAAATATTAAGAAGTTGACTTCATGGTGGCTGTTTGAGGATTTTCAAAAACAATGAAATTAGAAAATAAAATATAATGAGAAATTTGTAGTTGTAGGTATTATACCTCCCAAGAACTTCCCTGCCAATAGCTAGATTTTTAGAAAATAAAAGTGAAGGGCCAGCTAAATAGCTTAGCAGATTAAAGCACCTGCAAGCAGGCACAGGGTCTGGGGTTTCAATTCCTGGGCCTGCTGTGCTGGCCCCGCCCTGGGGGGGGGTGCTAAAACGGCAATTGAAACTGGGCATGGTGGCAAGTGCCTATAATCCCAGCTCTTGGGAGACCATAAACAGGAGGATCACTACAAGTCCAATCTAGTAGTGAGACCCTGAGTACCCTGCATGCCCTTCCCTAAAATATGAAGAAAAAAAGTGAAAGAATTTCAGGAACTATAAAATCTACTTTCTGAATTACCCAAATTATTGATCTAATCACTATACCATCTTTATAAAGCAAGCTCATGATTTTCCAAAAGTTAAGAGTATGATTTATATCTCCATTTCATCTTTTTCTATTCAATATTTAGAAATTAGCATATACTATATATATACACATATATGTGTATGTGTTTATAGAAACTCTATGTCATAAAGTATTTAGAGAGTTTTAATTTATATAAATGTTTTATACTTATAAAACATTGTATTCATTGCCTTTGTGTTTTGTCTGAAACTGCAGCTAGAAGTTCTTTTCCATCTCCTTGTTGCTGGTGTTGGGATGATGATATAAAATAGCTTGGACAAGGCATTTGCATAGTATTTAGCAATCAGTAAACTCCACAAAATATTGACTCCAGATCTAATATTAAAACCAGTAAAAAGTCATCATTTATGCTTAAGATCAAATGTACAACGTTTGAATACACTTCCTCTTCCAGTGATATGAAGAAGTGACAGAGCACAGAGGTTAAAGCAAAAGTATGGAGCGCAGAGTTCTTGTGCTCCGCAGCTGTGTGACAATAAGTGAGTACTCTCACTCCTTGATCTTCAATCACCATGAACAAGTTATTTCTAAATCCAGTCAACATGGTGTTTGCAAAGTACCCAGTGTGATAGCTGGCACACAGTAAACATTTGATAGGCACTTAATAACACTTTACAAGGACTAGTAAGCCCAAGACAGCTTCAGTCAATGTTGCCCCATCAGAAAGGCCTCTCTGGGCAGTACTTCACTTTCTATGCACAACTTTGGCTTCTATCTCACGACTTTAATTTCTTTCACATATATACATGTATTTATATGACAGTTATATTACTTAAAATACACAATGTTAAAAGTTTCAACTATCCTGTTTAGAAAAAGTACCCCAAACTTTAAAAGCTAGATTGCAAGTTGTTCTAATATCACATGACTAAAGAGACACCCATAGGATTATCCAGGGGAATATTGTGGTTTTATTTACTATGTATTATTAATTAAACTTAGCAACACCACCATGAAACCTGTATATTTTTGGTCCAGTAAGAGTGCTCATCCTCCAAATTTCAGTGCGGGAAACCTAATCCTCAAAAGGACATGTAAGTGGCATATTGAAGGAGAGTCTTGGGATTTAATTAAGGTTAAATGAAATCAAGAAAATGGGACTCTTTGCACCAGCACTGGTGCCTTTGCAAGGAGAGGGCAGCAGGTTCGAGCTAGCAGACCTTCCTGCTTTGCCAGGTGACCCTCTGCCAGTTGATGGCTCAGCAGGAAGGCACTCGCCAGAAACATAGAGATGCCAATCACTGTGCCCTTGAACTTTCCAAAGGATGAGATCAACAAGTCTCTTCTTTGTAGGCTCCTAGTCCTTTTTATATAACTATACTGACAGAAAATGGGCGTGGACAATGGTTTATTGCTCTGTAGGATATTAACCAGATTTTTTAATATCTCATCCAGCAATCTCATCCTAACATTCCTTCATTAAACTGCTTATAAATACCTAAGTCCTGAAAGCCTTTTAAAAACAGTTTTTAGGTCATATTGCTGCTCTCTTTAATAAATAAGTTGAATAAATTTTTGGCATGTGTTCATTTTGTGATTGCCTGTAAGTTACAGTTTTAATTTTCTGAAGTTTAAATTAGCAACTCTGAGAAAGCACAGTAGGGAAAGTAATTACCACAGTTAATATTTTACAAAGTAAAATAGTGTTTAACAATGAATTATCACTCTCCAATTCATCTGTTACATCAAATTTTTTCTGTGTTTTCTTGCACCTGTGCATTCTTCTATCCTGGCCACTGGCACAGCCAGTACAACTACCACTTGCTGTAGCAAGATAAACTGGCAGATGTTCTAGTCTCCTACATAAATATATCAGCAACGAATTCTAAATCACTGTAACAATTGCTATCAGCTTCCCTCTCTTTGCTTATTCCAACCCTTATTAATGGTCTACAAGATAAAGCTCAGGTTACCACATGCATATAATAGCTGGCTAGCTCCACACATATGAGATGTTGTTTCACTCCAGTTTTCCTGCCAACAGGGGAAGATAAACAATGCTGTTGGCCTCTAAAGGAGTAAGTTTGTTGGTGTAAGTTATTTTGTACCTTGTTAATGTGAAGTACTCATCAGCACACAGACTGCAACATTTGGAGCCCAATTCTGCTTAATTCATGACTACTGTAGGTCATGTGGATACATGACTGGGGGCTCTTTTAAGGCTGAAATTTTATAAGAAACTAAAGTATGTACAGTTCCGAGTTGGACATGAAAACTGTATGGACAGTTCATCGTCTAATAACCTATAAAACTTGGGGCCTTTTTGTCCAATTAAAAGACAGAGTAAATAAAAAGGAGGAATTACTATCTCATAGGATTCTTCACTATAAAAGACTTTTTTATGCATCAGTTATTTAGGCTCTTAGTAAGAAATTTAGAACACTAATTTATGAGGATAAACTCCATTTGTCAGAGCAAAAACGGATCTCAGGTAGCCTCAGAGCTGAGGAACGGCTTTGAGTTTTGCTAAAATCTCTGAGTCTACCGCTTTCTGACTCACCTTGTGCTGCTCTGAAATCTGGTATCTTCCTTTCTCAGTGTCGAAGAGCTCACCCTCCTGATATCTGGGTTGCTACAGCTTCTTACTGAAGTAAAAGTATTTGGAGATTTTCACCTTTCTGGTATCAATTTTTGTAGAGGTGGCAATGACAAATTTCTGGTGTGTTCTTCATAGAGGAACACAAGGCTAGGAGGCCCAGTCACAAGTAGCAAGCCACTGGCCAACTGCTTCAGGAAGAGCACTCTCTTGCCTCTGTGATGCCTGGTGAGGATGATCAAGATGGTGCCAAGTGTGATGCTAGCTCAAATTTTCCTCACACATTGAAGGGTTTCTTGCTGTGGCTGAAGAGCTTTTAGGGCACATCTTCAGTAGGGCAGTATCTAGGCATTTTTCAAAGCTTAACTACCCAGGTACCTCCATTCCTGTCCCCACTGACTGGCTTTGTAATGGTAGCAAGAACTTTTTCCTTCTTTTTCTTCTCCAACTTTGATTTAGCTGCCATGTACTTTCTCTTTTACAAAGCCTTTCTGGAATACATAGCAGATGGGGAGTATCTACCAATTCCTCTGGCCAGGACAGGATTTCAGCTGCAGTGGGGCTGCCCCTTCTTGGGCTTTTTTGCTTTCTTCACCTTACCCTTTTTTACCAGTACCACTTGCAGCAGCCTTCTTGGCTTTGGGTTTCTTCTCTTTAGTGTCTGGCTTCTCAGTTTTTTCACCCACCATCTTGCAAGATGGGAAAGACAACTAAGTTTCTGACTTCAGGTCTGATAAAAGACTTTTTAAAGGTCATTCTCAAACATTCAAGACAACCCTTTCACAGGTGACATTGTTTAAATATATATATCAACCCAATCAGAGTTTTGCCAGTAACAAGCTACTTAGCATTCAGTCTGTCTCTTTGCTTCTATATAATGAGGTTTCAGAATAATTCTCTCTTCCAGCACTAATTTTCATTGTCTAACTTAAAGACACTTAGCTAGCTGTAAGGGAAGCCACATCCATTCGGTGCCTTCTCTTTATTGACACTAAAACAGGCACTAGAGACATGAATCCTGGCTCTGAGGCACAGAAGCTCTGTGACTTGCTAGAAGTCACATCAGTGCAGAATCTCAAATGTCTAATATAGCAACTAACATGTAGTTTTCAGTCACTACATGGCAGCTGTTTTAACTGTCATAGCTTTTGCTAAGGTCTCTGAGTACAAAAAAATTGTACTCAGTATTTAAACTTTATCTTCAAAGCTATAGAGATTTTGTAACTTAATGTATCTTATGTAGAATTAACATTAGATTTTGAATCTTTCATTCTATGTCATAAATATATAGAGTTTAGCAATATAATATCTGTAATGTGTTATGCTATAAGTGTAACACTTTATTCACGTCTGAGGCTTTTTTATGTGTATTCAGTACAGGTTCTACAGGGTCTCACTGCATAGATCAGACTGGTAGTGATCTTCCTGTTTTCAGTCTCCCAAGAGCTGGGAGTACAGGCGCACACCACCGCCATGCCTAGTCTCAATCACCCTCTCAGTATGCCCTGGGGGCAGGGCCATCACAACACACTGGAGATTGAATCCCAGCCACTTTACTCTGCCTAAGCAGGCAATTTAGTCTACTGAGCTATCTGGCTGGACCTAGGCTTTTTAAAATTGTTTAGCAGTGAGACTAGAACCCAGAGTATTAAGCCAGCAGGATAAGTGATCTACCACTGACCTATTCCTCCAGTATGAGAATTTTTTATTGTATATTTTAAGTCACTGAGCTAATTATTTCCATTGACAATTAGAACAATAAGAGAAGATCATAGTTCAATTAATTAAAGAAAAATGTTTCCTTTGCAAACAGCAAGCTAATAAGAGTAGTAACATTTTAAAATGTTTTCATACTGTCAGTATTAATATTAATTTAATTGACATTGTTTATAGACTTTGAAATATATCAGTAGCATGGCCTTTTAGAAGACAATTTTTTTTTTTTTTTGTCTTTTTGAGACAGGTTCTTGCTATGCAGTTGAGGCTGGCCTTGAACTCACTTTTGTAGCCCAGGCTGGTCTCGAACTTGCACCGATCCTCCTGCCTCAGCCTCCCGAGTGCTGGGATTACAGGCATGCGCCACAACGCCCGGCTTTAGAAGACAATTTGAGATTCACTTTTTATAATTTAAGTATCAAGCCTAACATCGCATTAAATTTACTTTAGAATTTCAAATTATATAGATTAATATATATAAATTTATTTTGACTATTATTTGAAGTGGAAAATTAAGTTTCTACTATTCATAATATTAGTTATTAATAGTTATTTCTATTTAGTACTGTACAGATAACTTATCACTCTCCAATGCTTAAATTATAGAATTTACAGTGAGCCAGGCATGGTGGTGCACGCCTGTAATCCCAGCACTTGGGAGGCTGAGGCAGGAGGATCACTGTGAGTTCGAGACCAGCCTGGGCTACAAAAGTGAGCTCAAGGCCAGCCTGAACTGCATAGTGAGACCCTGTCTCAAAAAGACAAAAAAAAATTATAGAATTTATTACTGAGGTGACAAAGCTTTTAATGTGTTGTATCGAAGAGATATACAGGTTTTGAAAGAAAAATAAATCTTTAACATCATAAGACAGGTGTGGAAAGTCCTATAATTTGTTATATCCACTTCCTACTAAGGACTCATGAGTCAGACATCAAGTAGTTGCTACTTTTCAGTATGCTGAATGTTTAATTTTTTTTAAATGTACAACAACAAAAGACATATTGTTATATCTCTCCCCTAAACTCCTCTCCCTCACTTTGAACACACATTGTGGCCACTTTCTTCTCTTTCTTAGATCATTTATTTAGTTAGTACAGGCTTTCACTGCGCAGCTTGGACTTCTAGTGATCCTCCTGTCTCAGTCTCCTTAGCACTGAGATTACAGGTGTGAACCACCACGCCCAGTCTCTGTGACTGACACAGCACACTCGGTTTCCTGGGACCTGCATGGCATGCGGTACCAGGGATTGAGCTCAGGCTCTTGTGCTTGCCAAGAAGGTGCTTAGACTGCCAAGCTATCTCCCCAGCCTGTTGCTACTTCCTGGACCCATTCTGTGAGTCTTCTTTCATGAGTGTTTCTAGTTATGCTATCATAAGTGCCTTGATGTCTTTACTTGATTCTATTTATCTTTTATGGTAATTTAGATTTATATAAATTTATCTAAAGAACTAGAAGTCACATACTGGCAGATCTAGTGAAATGGTGGATAAGGACATACCACCCTAACACCAGGTGTTCTTACGAGCCTGCCTTTTGGTGATAGCACTTGCTTAGAGACAACATTCATTGCTTTTATCACACCTTGTAAAGACAATCATGGAGGAGGACATGCAGAACTGCTTCAGAACATAGTGAGAGAGATGGGATAATGTGTCTCTGAGGCAAAGACAAGTATCTAAAGTGGGATACACAGTAATTTGTTTTTAACATAACAATTCCTAAAACTTAATTTTTTACCATAGATTTTCATCATACCACATACACTGACTTGATTTATTTTTTTCTTTTTATTTTTGTATTCATTTTAATGAGGAAAAAAAGATAAAATAGCTATGAAACAGGTTCAAAACAAGTTAGTAGGACGGTTACAATAATTAATACCATGCATTTGTCTTTATAGTAGTTATTCACAGGAAAAGGAGCAGACCTGATATCTTGCCTAAACAATACTACTACAAACTTTTATTCTCAATGAACTAAGACAAAGTAGCTATATAGCTATCATATATATATATATATATATATATATATATATATATATATATATATCCTTGTGTATACATATGTATACATACGTATTTTTTTCTTTTTTTTAATTTTTTTTTAATTTTTGAGACAGGGTCTCTCTATGCAGTTCAGGCTGGCCTTGAGGTCACTTTTGTAGCCCAGGCTGGTCTCGAACTCACAGTGATCCTCCTGCCTCAGCCTCCCAAGTGCTGGGATTACAGGCGTGCGCCACCATGCCCAGCTCGTATTTTTTTCTTTTTAAAGCTTCTAATACTAGGAGAAAACATCATAACCATGTCTTATAAGTAGATTGTAAGTCAGAGATACAGTATGAATCACAAAACAAAAAGTATAATTAAATAATATTCAGAAAATTAATCAAATATCAATTAATTAAAATTAAAGTAAACATTTGAAAGCAATATTCCAAAATTCAAATCAAATCATGATTCCAACTTAGAAACCAGAACATTGTGTACCATATGTATGAATCTTTAATCAATTCAGAGTACCTGCATATTATTTGAATAGGTTAATATATACAAAGATATCAACTAAGAAAAAGTTTCCATGGTAGTAAAGAATTACTAAGAATAATACATAACATAAATCCTGGAATGGCAAATATATGACCAGAACTTCTAACAGTTTGGGGATAGGATATAACACAAAGTTCTAGTACGTCACGTACATGGACAGTGCCCATGATATTTACTGGTGGCGAGGTGTCACTTGGGGGACTGAGTTACTGCTATTTCCTTGATATCCACCCTGTACACCCAGACAGTCTCATGACCCATAGGGTTCAGGAGAAGTTCATTTGTAGAATATGCTGATGGACATATTCTGCTGCTATATATAAAAGAATAGTTGAAAGACTGTTTTTGTACACCTTCTTTTCTCCTGTGTTAAATTATTTGCCCTATTTGATATGCTCTTTCCATTCTCTTTCATGGAGTTGAGGTCATTTTGATCCTTCTCTAGAATATCTTCTAGTAAACTATGCAGGGTTGGCTTTGTCATCATGAAATTCTTTGGTTGTTCTTTGTCCTGGAAGTATTTCACTTCTGCAATGAACTAGAGAGTTTTGCAGGGTATAGCATTCTGGACTGGAATTTGTTTTGAATTTATTTTCTTGCAGGACTTGTGGTAATTTGCTCCATGCTCTTCTTGACTTGACGGTTTATAAAGAGAAATCTGCCATTATTCTAATGGATTTTCCTTTAAATGTGACCTGTTTCTTTTCTCTAGCAGCTTTTAGTATACTGTTCCTGTGCTGAATTTCTGGGATTTTATTATATTTCTGGGTGTGGTTGTAATTGGGTTGATGTTATTTGGAGTTCTATATGCTTCAGATCTCTGAATGTCAAATTGTTTCCCCATATTTTGTGAAGTTTTCTACTATTACTTCTTCCCATATTCTTTTTATATCATTTGTACAGATTTCTTCTTTCTTATTGATGCCTATTGGTCTTATTTTGTTCACCTTTGCACCATCTTACAGATGTTGAATTATATTTTTTTTTGCATACTAGTTGTTATTAAGAGATCCTTTCTCACCTCTTTACTGGCTACAGTCATGTCCTAAAGTTCTGAAATTCTGTTTTCATTTTCATTGAAATGATTTTGCCAGCTTGTGATTAAAACCTGCTATACAGGTTTTAAGTTCCTGTGTAGCACTTTGAATCTGCTTCATACATTCTATTACATTCCTATATTGCTCATTCAAGGATTTCATCATTTTTCTATTCTCTTCTCTTTTTTATCATTGTCTTTAGAAGCACTTAGTACTTCCTTTATTATAGGTATTACTTCTTTTTTTTACTTCAGAAATTATTTCTGATCTGATTTCCTCTATGCCTTTCTGCAGTTGTTTCTTTACTTCAGATACTATTATTAGAGACATTTCAGGAGTGTGATTTCCAATTTCTTCTATGCTATTATCTCCTGTATTTGTTCTGGTTCAGTTTGGGGCCTGAGAGTGAATTTTGCTCCTTTTTTTTGTCATTTTGTATAGCCCTGCTTTCTGACTTTTGGTTTAGAGCTTTGGCAGAGTTCTCACCTTAGTACCAGGTCTGGATCTCTACCAAGTTCAATGTCATCCAGGTGGACGTGGCTTGGGTCTGGCTTCTGAGCTCCACTTCTTCCTGCTGCAGCCCTTGGAGACAAACCTGTGTCACTGTTGTGCCACTACGGCAAGATGTTGTGCTCCTGGGTCAGCCGTGTGGGTCTTGTCTCTTGTCTCTTTGCACGGAGCTTTGCAGCAGTTTTCCACACTGGGCACGTTGGGCCTGGTTTCTGGGTCAAAAGAGTTTCCTGCTGGCCCACGGTTGTCTCACCCATGTGCTGCACCTGGTTGCTGTGTCAAATGAGTTTCTGGCTAACCCAGGGCAGTCTCACTCACATGCCAGGCCTGGTTGCTGGCTCAAATGTGCTGATTTGATTTAGTATTTATATTTTTGACTTTAAAAACATGAACAGAAACCCAAGAATTCATTTCTTCATTTATCAGATGAGGAATAGGACCAGGAAGCTCAGTGATTTGCCCACAACTTGTCACAAAGCTTTCAAAGGATGAAGATGGGGTCATTTTTATATAAAATCTGTGTTCTCTTCACCATACCATAATCCTCATTAATAATTGTAGCAAACATCTGAAACTTGTCCTCATTTTCACTCTCCCTACTTATCATAAACAATACCTTCTCACTTGTCTCCTGGAAATGAAGAAAAAATGGGGGGTGACAAATCTGGGTTACTGCAGTTCAGTTTGCAGTACCAGAACATGAGTCACAAGTTTTTCCATCAACCCACACTACTGGGTAGGTCTTAATGCATTTCATAGGCTCCATGTTCAAGTTTCCAGAACTATCACCATTTCTTGCCATAATCAAACCCCAAAAGGAAACCTTTAAACATTTTATTCTAGGGACTCAATGGAGTGCTCTGCCTATACTGGGCACACACCCACCACTGCATCCCTTCACCTTCTCAATCATCATAGTTTTGAAAACTTGATCTATTTATTCAAGGTGGAGGTAATGGGGGAGAAAGAAAGGCAGAGGTGAGGCAAGAGGTGAGGAGCAGGCTTAAAGTGAGATTTTGTTTTAGATTTGGCTAAGGGAAAGCTATTAAAACTTCCAGGGCAGGATGTAACTAACCTTAATCTGAGCATATCCTTAGGGAAAGAGCACTGATACAGAGCCAAGCATGCAGAAGAATAAATGTGGGGCTGGGAAACTGATAATAAACTATTGAATTTGAGCTGGTGTAGCTTCTGAGCCACAGAAAGTGGTGGTGTTTTATCTGTTGAGACAGGGTTGAAGGAAAAAGAACAGAACTCCTCAGCTCTGCTGCAAATGAAATGCAAGTCAAAAGCATCACTGTCAACCTGTTGGAAAACTACTATCAAAAATATAGGTGATAGCAAATGTTGATGAGAATGTGGAGAATGGAGAACCTTAATATGCATTTGAATATAGAAAATACACACTGTTGGTAGAAACAAGGCAGATTGGTATGGTCATTATGTAAAACCCTTCAGATGCTTTTTTTAACAACATGGACACTCCTATATAATGAAAGTTTTTTAACAGCATGGACACTCCTATATAAATGAAAAAATAATCTACCAAGAATCTGTCTTCTGGGCATAGACTCAAAGGAAGTGAAATATACATTACACTCCTGTGTTCATTGCAGCATTATTAACAAAAGCCAAGATATGGAAGCATATCTGCTGGTAATAGAATGAGTAAAGAATTGTACTACATACCCACGGAATGCATATGTAGATATATACATATATATATATGTATATATATACATATATACATACATATATGTGTGTGTTCATATAAACAGCATGAAATATTATTCAGGCTTTAAAAGAGTATCCTAACACTTGACACATGAATGGATATGGAGAACATTTAACTAAGTGAAATACATCAAACACAAAAAGAAAAATATTACATGATCTTATCCATATGTGGACATGGACTCTTTAGAAAAATAAAATGTTCAGATATAAAGAATGAAATAATGGCTGCAAGAAATCTGGGGGTGAGAGAAGAAACAGCAGATGTGGATCAGAGGAGACAAAGCAGGAGATATGTAGAATGAATAAGTGGAGAGATATAACGTAAATGATTATATGATGTTTGTTAAATAAGTGTATTTTAGTTGTTCTTTGCAAAAAAAAAAAAAGGAACACACAAGATGACAGATATGTTAATTTGCTTTATTGTGGTAACAATGACTGTCTACCTGTCCTATAACATCATGTTGCAAACCCCAAATGTAGACAGTAAAGTTTCACTGAATTCATCACATACATTCAAATTTTAGATTGCCAGATAGTCAATATCATAAGCATTAAATGAAATTTAAGAATAAAGTTCTCAGTTGAGCAGTCTTAAATACTGAAATAAGATTTTCCCAATAGCTAACAACAGTAATACCACACGTAGCCAAGATATTTTAAGGCCAGTGCAACACAACATATTTGAACTCAGTGATAAGAAAAATGATAATCCTATGATTATATGCTCAATACAGTACTCAACATTACTCATTTATCCACCAAATGTTTATTAAAACCCTAAGTACTGAGTACTCTTCAAGGTAGTAGGAAGGCAAATAAATAGGACATGGCCTTAAGGAATGTAAAGCTACAATGAATGAGACTGTGATTGCTTCAGCAACTATTTACAGTTTTTCAGCCTGAGCAAAGCACTTCTGCATGCGGGAATACAAGAGTGTAAAACTCAAGCAAAAGCCTTACTTCTGGTGCTTACATTCTAGGAGAGAAAGTAGATAATACAAAGGACAATACATAGTTCATGGGATACAGCTAATAAAATGAAACAAAACAGTAGAGCAGGATTTTAGTGTTGCAAATAAAATGAGTACCCAAGAAAATAGTTCGAATTTTGCATGGAGCACACCATATTGGTACAAGTAAGAGAATTCCAAGCAGAATGAACAGTAATTCAAAAGCTGTACCAAGACACCAAAGAGGTCAGGTGGCTACTGCAGATGGCAGGTAGGTGATAAAGAAGAGACTAAGGAAGTAACATGAGCCAGTAAAATTAGTAGCTGGTGGCTACCAGAAAGATTCAGGGTCTTTCTTTGTGTTTCAGAGTGGAGGGGCCTGAAGAAGTCACTATTTTTAAGCATGAGATAGGTGGAAATCTGACTTATGTTCTAATTCAATCAGTCTTGCTGCTAAGAATGAGGGAAATGATAAGTTGTAGATTCTAGATAAATTTCCAAGGTATACTCACTACCATCTGCAATTAGATGGGAATAAGAAGTCAAAGGTAAAATGCAATCAAATAAAAATAATAAAATGTTATTATCTGGGCCAGGGAGATAGCTCAGAGACTTAAACATTTGCCTAGCAAGAAGGTCCTGAGTTTCATCCCAAGTATAAAAAAAAGAAAAAAAAAAAATCCGGGCGTGGTGGCTCATGTCTGTAATCCCAGCACTCAGGAGGCTGAGGCAGGAGGATTGGTGCGAGTTCAAGACCAGCCTGGGCTACAAAAGTGAGCTCAAGGCCAGCCTCAACTTCATAGTGAGACCCTGTCTCAAAAAGACAAAAAAAAAAAATCCATTATCTTATTGTGCCTTGTTAACTAAATTCTATAAACAAGGTCTCATTAAAGTCCAATGGGCTCTAACATTAATTTGTAGCACACAAGGCCATCCTTGGAAAACTTCTCACTGGAACAGTGTGGTTTATAAGTGCACAGATGTCTGCTGTATACCCAAGAGATGTCACACAGCTTTTCTCTACTAGCATTAGAAAATTTAAAAAATGAATCATGAGATACCACATTTGCCAACTGTTCATTTTTCTTGGGCCAAGTTCAAACATATGTGGGAGTATTTCTTACACATCTCTACAGTGTTCTGAGGTTGCAAGCTCTGGATCCCGTATGTCCATCCACTTGGACTTGCTGAAGCCATGGAAAGACAAAACTAATGAGCTTTTTCTTGAGCTTGTCCTGTACTAGTATTAATAATAGATGATCTCCAAAACCTTCTTCAGTTCTTCAAAAACCTAAACCTAATTTCTCAAGGTAGTTGAACAAAAAGTGACACCAATGGCCACAGAGGGAAAACTTATTCTAAATACATAAAATCTGAATTATAAATTTATAAATATCCAGTCATAAGTCTAAAGTAAGTTAGTTTTAGATAATATCCGTTCTGAATTCTTTTTTACAAGAATTTATACAACCCAGTATCCTAAAACCCACAAGAATTGACATTTTAAACATTTAACCACAAGGTGGAGACCTAAAGCAAAGTTTAGTTTTCACCGCAGGGCTCAATTTTAAATCCAGAGCTTCTTAACTAATATTATAGTCAAACACATTCTCAGAATGTGCCAGAAATTGACTTAATGCTTTCGGTTGCAAGAAAACAGTACTCATGTACTGGTGCTCTTTTATATTGAAAACATATGATATTCAAGTATTTAAAGAGGCTCAAAGTAGTACCATCTGCCATTAGATGGGGGTAAAAGGTTAAAGATAAAAAGTGATCAAATAAAAATAATAAGATACTATTATCTGGGCCAGGGAGATAGCTCAGTAGCTTAAGTGCCTACCTGGCAAGCACAAGGTCTTGAGTTTGATCCCCAGTCCCCCCCCTCCAAAAAAAAAAAAAAAATCCTACTCTACTGTTTTATTTTCTTAGCTGTATCCCATGTCCTATGTATTTTCCTTATTTATCTTGTTAAATGACAAAGTGGAGAAGGTGATCTTATTACAAATTTCATGCTTTAGCTGGAAAGTGTCCCTTACAATAATAAACACTATTGTTATATCACATACCATGCATATACTTAATAAAGCCCATGTGATGTTTTAGTGCATTGGCAGTACTTTGGGGCTGGTACTGAATAATGAATTCCATTTAACCTGACAGTATTGCCTGATTCATGGGTCTAAAGATTTTAAATTACTAATATTGTTGTAGGCAGCCAAATTAGATGGAAATACTATAGGTAGTCAGATAGGGCCAGGCCCTTGAGGGCAATATGGAAAGCAACTTAACTAGAGAGCTTTGCAAGAGACAGGCACCCCACCTGTGGGCCAAACCTTAAAACAAAAATAAATAAATAAATAAATAAATAAATAAAAATACAGCCACCCACTCACCTAAAGTTAAGTATCAAGGATGGATATTCTAGCCAGGTGTGGTGGCACACACCTGTAATCCCAGGACTCAGGAGGCTGAGGCAGGAGGATCGGTGCAAGTTTTAGACCAGCCTGGGCTACAACAGTGAGCTCATGGCCAGCCTGAACAGCATAGTGAGACCCTGTCTCAAAAAGACAAAAACAAAACAAAAAAAAAGGATGGATATTCTAAATGAGTATCCATCACCCTAAAAGAGCCTACACGAGCCAGAAACTCAACCCCAACAAAAAGTACCATTATTCCATATTCATGCCTGCTTGCTACGTGACTTGCTTCCCAATTTGCTCCCGATTTAATCAATTTTACTTAAACAATGATGCTTGTAATCTCATTGGTTGACCATAACTTTGTCTTACCTCATGACCATGTAAGCAAGTTTCTCTAGTTTCACCTTAGGTCCACCTTATGACATGGTTTTGCCCTAATAAGACCCCTAAAAAAAGACAATTTCTCAGGCAACCCACTAGGGTCCCCCTTCTGTTCCCCTCTTGGACAGAAGCTTTCTTTCCCAATAAATATTCTATTCTAAACCTCTGCCTTGTTCCTAAAATTCATTCTTTGGTTTTAGAGAACATGAACTCATCCATGAACTCTCCCATCAGGTTGGGAGATCAGTTTTTTCTTCCTGCATCAATATGACTAACATATATGGAAACTATTAGATTATGTACCAATAGTATAACCAACTGAGGCCTGGTAACAGAAAATTCCTTTATTGGTGAGTAGATTTTTTTCAGCTTTCCCTACCCATCAAATGTGTTTGACTCACACATTAACTCATTCACAAACTTCATTACTTTCGGGCTAGAGAGATAGTTCAGTAGAATAAGTGCTTTCCTGGCAAGCACAAGGTCTTGAGTTCAATCCCTGATTCTGGAAGAAGAAAAAAAAAATCATTATTTTTTAAAGTAACCTAAATTTCCTTTAGTTTCTTTTGTTTTCCTATAGGAATAAGCATACAAGAAAAAAATCTAAGCTAATAAAAAGAAAACACTGTATGAACTCTTCTCTTCTGCTTCTATCTTCCTTCACTTATTTTAGATATATGAGAAGAGAGAAATATATTAACCTGGCTCACTCTTAGCTATCTCTCTTGGTAGAGCTCCTTAACCCCTTCTGCTGTTTTTTATTATAATGACAGAACCCAGTTGTGCAACTGCTTTCCTTCTTGGTTTACTCAGGTTCTCAGATCTTCAATCTTCAACCTTCAACTTGTCAAAGGTTTTAATCACCTATTCTGTGTAAAGTTAAAAGGAAAGTCAGCCACAAACTCAAACACAGTTGCAGTCGGCTCATTAGTGGGAATTTCCCCCTCATTCCTGAGCACTGACTCATATTTCAGTCACCTGCTTACTACAACTAGTCGAGTTTAAGTTATTTATTTAGATAAGCATCAAAGTTTAGGATGCTGATCTGTACATGAGAGGCCTTTGATCCTGTGCACCTTGATTTAGAAATCAAGCTGGAACACTAACAAGAAGGATTTGTCTTTCCTCTATGTTCTGGTCTCAGCAAGCCCGGAAATACCAAGAGCCAACTTCCTGGTAGTTTAGAAACTCTGCTTTCTGTGTCTGGATGAAAGTAGAAGTGGAAAAAACATGAAAATGGGGACCAAAAAAGTACAATAACATTTTATAAATCACAACATTGATGTTAAATTTAGTTCAAATGTTGCCTGTTTACTTACCTGGTGTATGTTTATATGACCCCATCTTAACCCCAAAGAAAACCTGTGTACAGGAAGCTGTCAGATCACTGGGCTGGTTCTCTGAGGAGCCTGTGAAAGTGCAACACCCAGTCCTCAAGTGATCCCTGGAATGCCACTGTGATGTGTAGGCTAGAAGATCAGTTACTAGCTTACATAAAAACGAGGGGTTGTTCAATGTTACATTCCACTGGGTAGTGGTGAGTATGCACACCATCAGGACCACAGGGCAAGAGGGTGAAGGTTGTTAAAAAGTAAATAGCTTAGCCCTCCACATCTGTAACCTCAGCTTCTGACTCATTAACTCTAGCACAGGGTCACAGAATTAGCATTTCTAACAAGTTCCCAGGGGAAACCTATTCTCCCGGAGGAGGAAAACATATTCAGAGAAGCATTGCTCTAAGTAATTCTGCATAGGCAAAGAGGGAAACATTATAAACCTTAGCAGATGTTGAACTCTCATTTTAAAGAGGAAGTAAAACCAAGAATGAGGAGCATAGAATTGAGAATCAGTCATGCGTGGGGCAGAAATCTGGATCTGCCGGAGCTGTGTGCCTGGGCGCACTGCTTAACCTTCACTTGCTATGAGACAGGAGATAATAATCTTTTCTGTCAATAGGAACCAAATGAAGTATTTTGTCATTCATAGATAGACATGAACAGATACACAAGCAGTACTCTCTAAGATCCAAAAATACAAAAAAGTTTAGTTAGGGTATAATCTGAATTTGTTTTAGATTTAGAGAGCATAAAAAGAGATTGATACAGTTTGAAGAGCAATCTTTTCTTCCTCTCAAATAATATCTTTTACATGGGCCTTGATTTTTTTTCTTAACTCTCTATCATTAATTTCTCTTTACTGCCATCCTTAATGTCTGATTTCTAGATTCTGTCTACTGTTCTTCATTCCTTTACCCTTTTTCTGTACTTGCATGACAAGAAGAAATTTTTTTTTCTAACAAGGGAAAATCTTAAACTTCAATGTAATAGTTACTTTTTAAGTGACCAAATCAAAGTTTGAACATAGAGAATAATAATAAAATAATTTAGTAAGAAAAATATAGCCAACATCTGTTGTTAGTAAAACTGTCACGTTATACTTAATTTATACTACCCATTTTCTTTTTTAATAAGAAATCTATAGGTTTATACCAAAGTAATAATACAATATGTCCCAGAGAGAAGTAGACAAAAGTGACCAACAGTTCCCCATGTCTTCTAATGATTAGAAACAGTTTTAACCTAAGGCACGAGCAGTGTTTTTTAGATAAAAGGAATAGCTCATTCATTTACTAAACAAATGTTCACTATGTACTTAATATGTATGTCTGTGATACTGAAACTATACTTGTTAATAAAACATCCCCCAAAGCCTTGCCTTATGGACCTCATAGTCTAGTTGAGAAAACATTAATCAAATAAACACAAGTATATTAATAAAGAGAAACAGTGATAGTTAGGATGGCCTTAAAAATACAGGCTAAGAACATGCAGGGGGAATCAGTAAGGGTTGGGATAACACAGGGAAACAGCCCTCTGGAGCCAGACAAAGGACATGCAGTGACAGGAGCATGATGGCATTGAACGGGAAGATATAAAAAGGACCCTAGAGGAGCTGGAGATGAGACCTGGGGGGAAAGCTGGCCTAAGTCAGGATTGGAAAAGGTCTTGTAAGCTGTGTGGTCTTCATCCAGTGCAAGCCGTGGAGGGATTTTAAGCCAGAAATTGCAATGATCTAATTCACATTTTTGAAAGATCTCTTGGATTTCGGTGTGCCAAATGGTTTGCCAGGTGTAGGAGGGTAAATAAGAGGAAATAGCAATGGTAAAGGGTTGCAAAACTCTGGGGCAGTTTCAGACACTACTGTTAAACACTGTTGAGAGACAAGTGATCACACACTGGACTTTGTTAGGGTAAAATGGGCTAGTCATTCACTGCAACTTCCTTTGGTAGAAATTTATATCAGGAAGAAAATACCGTTTTTCCAGAGATCCAAACATAGATGTGCCTACAGACAGATCACATGATAATGCAAGGTCCCTTCCAATGCACTGGCCTGATCTAGATGAATTTCTAACTTAAACTGTAATATAACTGACCTTATGAGTGACATTTTATTTTATTTCACAGTGTGAAATAGATCACCCCAAAGAGGCATCCACCTAGGGGCCTCAGCACACTGTTTCAAATTTCTTCTTTTATATGGTTACAGCTTGTCATTTTTCAGGAACCACTCAGATAAATTTCTCTCAGAGAAAAAATGTTCGTTTGTTTTCTAGTTAGGTCACTAGTGAGGCGGAGAAAAAAAAATAATGAAGAACATGACCCTGGAAAAATAAGGCTGAAGGTCTTTCTCAAAAAGTCCAAAAAGGCAAAAAGGGGAAAGGGGAGCACCAAAACAGAGAGGAAAGGAGGAGAGGCACTGCAGACCATTTCACCTCCATCCTGAGGCTTGTTAGTCCTGTGAACAGCAGCTAAGAAGGTAGGCTAAGCTGCAAGTTTAATTTTTTCACACCTTGCCTTCTCTCTAAAAATATTCACCAAGAGTGGAGATCAAGGTCAGCCATGTGTGTTCTACTCAAATCCTACATTATTGGAAATTACCCCAGTAAAGACAGGGATATATCCGTCCCGCAGCTCAGGAAGCTATTGCTTCTCTTCTCTTTTTAAATCTGTTGGTGATATGAGGCTATTCTCATTTCATCCTACATGAATCTTCTTTCCTGAAAATGAGAAAAAAAATTAAGCTAAGAGTTGAATAAAGCAAGGATATAAGTTGAAATGTAGTTCACAGACAAAATGCTTCTAATGAATATTTCAAGCAAGCCAAGTATTCTGTTCACTAATGGGCATTATGAGTGCTTCACTAGTCTGATGTGCTAAACCTCCTGTGTGCTTCCTTTGGGGGATAGTATTTCAAACACCAAAAGGGCAAAGACATTGGCTGCCCAAATGCCAATGGTATCTTGAATTAAGAAATGAATCCCTCAGCTTTTGTGCTCCAATCATAAATCTACATGACTACTTTTCCTGCTTGGTAATTGGCCTAGAGTCCTCACTTTGTCCTATACACTGGTTTTAGTATGTGTATTTCTACATTGTTGAAAAGACTGCACATAAAATTCACAGCACAGCATGTGTTCTATTGCACATAACTATAGGCTTTTCAAACTACATTGATATGATCAATGGAAATAAATGATGCATTTAAGTAATGAAATTACCTTCTCCTAAGCTTGCCAAGTGGAACATAAAAGGTTGAAATAATTTATTGCTGTTGTACAAGATCAGTGTGAAGCTGCTTAGTTAGTCCAACAAAGTCTGACATCTCTTAATCCACAATTTCCCAACATCTTTCTGTTATCACTAGTAACAGTATTGAACTAACCCATAAAAATAAAGGAAGAAGAGGAGAAGGAGATGGAGCAGAGGAAAGAGAGAAAGAAAGAAGGAAAGGAAAAGAGAGGGTGTGGGAACATGGAGAGAATGAAGTTACAGTTATGTTAATCGGCTATGTTAATAAGTTACAGATATCTTTATATCTATATCTAAATATCAGCACATCAAAGTGTGTGTCTTACATAAATATAAGTCTTGTCAATTATACCTCAATAGGACTATAAAAATACTACTCAATGGATTACACAAAATTTTTACTGAAAGTTAGAATGATAGAGTGTTTGCCACTAAATACTGTATTAATATTTGACCTTCATTTTTACTGTTGTTAATGGTAGTTCCTAAGATAAATTGAGTTTACTATAAAAATAAATCTAGTATTAAGAATCATAATTTGTACCAGACTCACAAGGGAAAAATTCCTGCTTCAAGAAAGCAGTTGAAATGATACTGTTGCCAAAAACTTTATACCATTCTGCAATTTATTTCCTTTGTAATAGGAAAAAGGACTTCAAAGCCCTAAGAGTACACATATGTTCCAAGTACGTCCAAAATCTAAATGCAGAACCTCTAAGCCAAATGTCACATGATATAATTTGCAATTAAATAATTTATATTATCAGATAATATAAAAATAAAGATAGGTAAAGATGGAGAGATGACATAAATGACAGAAGCAAAGAATATGGAGTTGTGAAACAGAAACTTTCTAAAATATAAATGAGATAAGTAACTCCCTCTCACTTTTAGGATAGAATCCAAGCCCTTGATATATCCTTCAAGTCCTTTTATTACAGAAAGCTAAATTGGATGAAAATATTGTGGGCAGTCAGGCAGCTCTAGGTCCTCAAGAAAATCAGTGAAGATGATGCGAACGTGTTACAACTGTGGCTGAAGGCACATCTATCAAAAGCCAGGCCTCAAGATACACACTGAATAACCAGATCTACATGCTCCCCAAGGGACAAGCAATAAATTGAAGACTATACTATAATTGGTATCATCTGGTCTAATGAAAGCAAATAAACACCAATCACCAGGTGGGCGACCAGGACCTCCTGATCCATTCCTTTCTAAAGAGATTTTTGTTCTTTCCATGTGCACTTGCCACATGACCTTCTTCCTCATTGTATTAATACTACTTAACTGAGTACACCTGTAATCTTATTGGCTGATCAAAATTTTGACCTACGTTGTACTCATCTTGTCTATACCTTGTGATTTTGCTCTGTAAAATTTCCTCTGTGAAGTGGGGACCACAGCAACCCACTTTCAGGTGCCCTTCTGTCTGTCAGGAGCTATTTCTCTTAATAAATTTTCTTACTCTCAGTTGATGTTGTTCCTCCGAATTCATTCTTCAGTTTTGGGGAATATGAACTCAGCATATGTGACAACTAGCATGTTGCTGGTTGTATTATTTCCTTCATATTATTTGGGTGTCCCACTGAGATAATTGGAAAGAGGTGAGAGGTTGCTTTTCTTGCATGGACTCTGCACTATTACTCCTTTAGGCACTCGGAAATTGTCATGATTGTTTGTCAGATCCTTATGTGTTGAATTTTTATGCCTTGCCTTTTTACATAATGTTTTTTGTTAAAATGATGATAAACTTACACTTAAAATATAGAAAGATTATGATGCTTCTTCAATGGGACATTTTACTTTTTGTAGGAAAGATCTTGTATTTCTGTTTGGTATGTTTCTCTCTGGGGGTAAATTCATCATTATCTGATTTTGTTCAAACTCCTCAAAGACAGTATCCTTTGCATAAGGTAGGTGGAAAATTTGGCCTTAGTCATGTCCATGTGTCCTTTTTTCTCCGTAACCTCAAACAGATCAAATAAGATCTGGGAACTATTCAGATGACCCTGATAAACACATTGAGATCATTAGGGGACTTAATCAGACCTCAGACAAGAATCAAGACATGTAATGCTACTTTTAAGTCAAAATGGTGACTTAAGGACAAGCAGTTTTAAAGCTGCTATTACATCTGGAGATGAATCATATTGTTAATTTTATAAGGCCAAAATCAGGCAGCCAGGGAAACAGCTGGTTCCTACTAGAGCCCAAACAGTTCCTACACAAGATCCCTACTGGCTTGCCAACCAGACAGGAGATTAGAACAAGAAACACCTTCAGACATATATTCTTGAAGATCTAAGTATAAGAACAAGTCTTTCAATTATTTTAAATAGCTATCTATTCATCTGGGGAGAGATGAGAATTCTTCTACTTTCTTAGATCATTCACAAGAGTCATTGATAAAACATACATCACTGGATCACCGATTCAGCAGAAAGATAGATTATTCTTTTTATTACTTTTAATAAAAAATAACAATGCAACAGTTTCAAGACATGTTAGTAGTACATTCCCAATAATTGATATAATACATATTGTTGTCCTCATATTAATTATTCAAAGCACAGGATGCAGACATAATGATTTTTCTAATCATTATTGGTACAAAAATTTCTTCTCATTAAACTAAGAGAAAGTAGTTGTATACATAGTCCAAAATTCCATGATCGTAGTGGGTTATTGGCAGAACTGGCAATATCGGAAGCTGTTGATTTAAGTCTTTTACAGCTCAACATATTAATCTAGCTTTACTTTTTATGCCTCATAGTTAATTTTTTCTGCTAGTTGGTTAAGGGCAAGTTAAAGCAAAACCTATATAACAGTACACGCAACTTTTGTATCTCCCAAGGTCAGTCAAATCCCCTCAGGATTTACTTTAAAACCATATACAGTGCTTTCTAGAACTGTTGTGTCAGCCATCTGGATGAGTCATGGCCATTGCTTAACGAGTTTGCTCTCTGTGAAAGCCTGAGAGAATGATTTTTTTCTAGGTGACTCTCCTTAGGCACACTATACATTGTCAGTCTCTTTCCTCTGTGGTCCCAAAACCTCCTTGAACAGAAAATTTGGAGCACCGCTGAGTTATAGGATGTTATAGCACAGATTCTCTTATGTCCTGAGACCTCACCGACCTTAAAAGGCAAGATAGATTATTCTTAAATACAATTTTATTGCTTGGTTAGCCTTAGATATAAGGAAAAATGTGCAAAATATGGTTTCTGCTCCAGACAGCTCTCTTTAGTGAGAATTGCCTCCTCAGTATTTCATAATCAAGACCAGGAAAAGGTTAAAGGAAGAAAATGACTGCCTTTGTTGTAACCTTAAAAGGAATAGAGTCTCTCTGATTCTTGGCTCCAAGAAGAGCTCCATGATTAAATTCACCTGCTACCATGGAGCAGAAGGTAGGCCACCACAGGAAGGACTGTAATAAAAACCCACATGATGAGAAGACCCCTGAGCCATACCCTGAATTCCAAAGGTGACCACTGGAAGTTGGACTGCCCTCTGAGATTGAAGTTGTGGGGATCAGACTGATCTCACCGGCTGGCCCAGCAAGACTGAAGGGTCTCTGGGCATGCTCTGTCTTCTTCCTTTGGCCAGGCTGTCATCTCCACAGAGGACACCCAGGTAATCATGACCACAGAAGGGAAAGAGGCCAGCCTATTCCTGGACATTGGAACATGACTCTTGGTCCTGCTTTTTAACCCTGACTTTCCTTCTAGCCATCATAACTTCAGTGAAAGGAGTTGTTGGAAAGGGACAGTAACTGGCCATTTCTCACAACTCTTAGGCTATAACTAAGCAAGCTTTCTCTCCTCACATTTTCTATTATGCCTGAAAGTCCAGTTCCCTCCAGTATGCTTGTTTGAATATTCTAATAAGCATACACCAGGTCAGATACACTGCCTCCCTCTTGTGGAGACAGAAATAAAACCAGAAGTATAGGCAACTAAAGGTAGAATAGAAGAAACTGGCCTGCTGCAAAGACCTCTGAAATATCCTACTATTTTTTTCTCAACAGAGACAATCTGCTCTGGGGCCTGAAGTTAAAAAAGGACTTCTAGCTATAATCCACAATGTAAGGTTACAAGGTTTACTTATACCCTATAATAACCCCTGAAACATTTCAATTTCAAAAGCCTAAGGTGAAGATCGGTATAGGACCTTAGGTTGGTAAATGAGGCAGTAGTTCTAGTCCACCCTGTGTGATACCTAACCTATACACTCTCCTTTCTCAGATCCCTGAAGAGGCCAGTTTGATTTTCAGTGTTACATTTAAAAGATGCTTTATTTTGTATTTCTTTATATATAGATTTCCAGTTACTTTTTGCCTTTAAAAATCCCTATGACCAGGCCTCTCACCTGACTTGTACTGTGCTTGCTCCTGGGTACAGAGACAGTCCTCACCTTTTTCCCATGATTTCACATGTTTTGAATTTTTCTAAGTCATGGGCCTGCAACATTTAGATAATATAGTGTTACATATCCCCCTCAGAAAAGCTCTCTAGCCAAGGCACCCATGCTACTGGAGGTTATAAATTCACTCACGAGTTTTCTAGCAGATGGAGATTATAAAATCTCTAGGTCTAAGGTGTAAATTTGCAGCCTTTAGGTAAAATACTTGAACCTTATCATATTTAAAGAACATGTGGGCGAGGGAAAGAGAGAACCGACCTAATAGTTTTCTTCCCACAGTCCCCAACCCTAAAATAGCTAAGGAGCTTCCAAGGAATCACAGGCTTTTGTCACCTTTGGATAGCACACTATGGTGAGATGGCACAACTCTAGCAGCTTATAAAGGAAGTACAAAAGGAAGATGCCCATATATTAGCATGGGAACCTGATTCCCAAACTGCATCCCACAAGCTTAAATAAATGCTTTTAGATGCCCAGGCACTGAGCCTACTGACAGAACATCGTTTCAGTCTGTATGTTGATGAAAAGCATAGCAACAAGTAATTGCAACTTTTCTATAAAGGCTTCTTTTTTTGAAGTCCAAATTGCTTAAATAAAATTCTAAAATAAGTACCAGTGTTTCAATACCACCACATGAATAGATCATAACATACACAAATATAAGGAGTCTTGCTTTGAATATATAATCCTTACTAAGTACTCTAATGTTAATAAAAAAGAATCCAGCTCCCAGAAATCAAATTTAACCCTAACAAGATCCACATTTATGGATTTCTAAAATCTGAGTCCTGCAATAAAAATCCTGACTTTTTGCGCCAGACCTCCTTATTTCTCTCCTGCCCAGCCACAGGAGAGAAATCCTCACTAGCTGAAGATCTTTATTTTTTATTTATTTATTTTTGCTGAAGATCTTAAAACAAAACAAACAAACAAACAAACAAAAAAAAAAAAACCACAAAGAGCTAGCTGTTTGTTGTATGTGGAATTCCAAGACAAAATTCTGAGACTTCAATGGCAACATTCCAATTAACTGACAATGCTGTCAAAGTACTGATGGCGGAATTCTGAATTATAAGGCAGAGGTGCATTCTGGTAGAAAAGAAAAAGACCTATTCCAAGTGTGATATTTTGGTTTACATTCCTTTGGAACGAAAGAGCATTAGGCAGAGTCTCCACATAACCCAAATATGTGCTCCAAATTCTATGAATGTCAGCATCACGGGAAAGCGGCAGAGAAAAGATGTTAATGTAAACTGTCTCCCTGCTCACATCAAGTGTAGAGACTTCCATCTGGCCTGATGGGCTGAAAGGAAACTGGAGGATCCTGAAACTTATCTGTATTTATATAAAGGAAGACTAGCTGGAGACAGGAAAACAAAATAGATGACCAAAGAGTAAAAGGTGAAAGATTCAAGAAAGCCTGTGTGAACTGAATTCACAGGAGTGACAGGAGAGAAAATTTGAAGATATTCACAATATAAAGGCTGAGATTTCCCCCTGGAATTTTCTTGAGACATTGCAGTAAATATTTGAATTCTTGTGAGTTGATTCTTATTACCTGATTAGTATTGTTTTGACTCTGATAAAATCTATGTGGGATCTATTTGCCCCTTAGACACAGTTGGAAATCTCAGGCTTCCCCAGATGCAAATGTGATCATTTCTTTCGCCTCCTGAAAATCATTTGAAAAGTTTCTACAGTCTTGCTAGCACCGCATGATCTGGCTCTACATAGGTTCAATCCCATTTCCTAACATCACAAAATTCCACATGCTATTTAATATACATATAATGAATATTTAGTAAAATGTGACATTTTACTGTGACATCACAGGTCTTTGGGTCTTTGCACTTCTTGCTGTTACTTCAACTTAAAATGCTTTTCTATTCATTGATTCTTCCTTTCTTTCTTTTTCTTTTTTTAATCACTTATAGGTTTATACAATAAGCATTTACTTAACACCAAGTGGAAACTATTCTAACTACTAAATGATGTAATCTCAATAGTGATAGCCACAACAATAACGAAACAGTAAACAAAATACAAAATAAGCATCTGCTTACATAAGGTTTACATTCCTTTGGGCATACCTTCATATTCAAAATATATTCCAATATTAGCAAAAACAAAAAAAGCCTTTGAATTTTATTTAAGCAATTATCTTTTTAAAAAAAGAAATAATAGAGAAATTTAAATTTGATGGTTCAAAATGTTACAAAATTATGTATTTTAGGTAAGATAATAATTTTATAATTATAATTTTTCAGTAAAAACGAGAGCTTATCTTTTAGAAATGTAGACAAACATTTATGAATGAAATACTATGAAGTCTGAAGTATTCAAGATAGTCTTCTGAAGGATGGTGGAGAGAGGAGGATGGAAATGATATAAGATTGGTTATCTGGAGATAATGATTAATCTCCTGAATTTTGTATATGCTTGAAACCTTCCATAATACAGAGTATTTACAGGGAAGAAAAGAAAAAGTCAAGATACATTTGGATTTCCTATCCCCTGGCACAGCTTCACCGGAGTCCATATTCTGAGGCCTACTCCCTGAGTCTCAAGGGCCCTATGACAGTGAGGCTGAATGGCCAGCTCCTTTGGCGTGGGAGCCACCTAGGGACTAGTGAAGCATCCTCTGAGTGTGTCTGGTGGGTGGTAGAGGTGTGAGCCTTTCTGGAGCTCTGGATGTGCTCTGTTCTGGCTGTGCATCTTCGCTCTACTTCCTGGCTGGCCATCATGTACCAGGCAGCTTTATTCCACCATGCCCTGCTGCTATAATGTTCTTACCTTGGGGTCCATCAGTCAAGGACTGAACCCTCTAGAACTGTGAGCCAAAAGGAACTTCTCTTCTTTTAAGTTGTGGCTGTTAGGTATCTTGTCCAGTGACAGGAGATCTGCAGCCCTATCCACTTGACTCACTGCATCCTCACACCGTGCTACTGACACACAACAGTCATTTGAGGGGAGACCATCAGTGCCTTTCAGATTATCTTTTCATCAGCTCCAATTATAGTATCTGGCATAAAAATAGATCCTGCGCACCATCTCTGCAAGTGAAAAACCAAACACTGGTGGGGGGGGGGGATAAAAACAAGAATTATGATGTATTGTATACATGTACTAATGCTCCAAAAGGAATGTAAACATTATGTACTACAAACATTTAATAAAGAAAGCAAAACCCTAGGAAAATCACATTTCAATGAACATAACATTGGTTTTGAAGGGATAAAAGACTGATAAAGTTGCTTCTCTGCTAAGCAAAATGATCTAACAATGCAACCAGTTCAACACAAATTGATAGAGTCCTTAACTATGTAAGAGACACTTTGCAGGAGACCATATACTCCCTAATAACAACTGCCTTTCTTCTTTAGAGTTTCCAGGAAAAATAGAGAGAAGATACAAAGGTGCCTATGCACATGGTAACACACACTCAAATTTACTATTTTCTTTTTGTTTCTCACTTCCCGATTGTCTTAGTTACTTTTTACTCATTACTGGGACAAATACTCAACACCAAAAATGAAAGAAGGAAAGGTTTATTAGCTCACAGTTACTGGAGATTTCAGTCCATATTCAGCTGGCCCAAAGCTGAGTGGAACAGGGCAGAGACTATCCAATTCATGTCAGTGGAACAGCAACAAAATGGTGGTAGAGGCAGCCAATCAATCAGGGCAGCAGAGAAACAGCATAAATCTTTCTCTCTGTCTCTCTTTATATTCCAGTCAGACTGTCTGCCTTAGGATATCTGTCCTAGACCACACTCATAGTCACAGCCTTACTCAGACTGATCATTCCGTTAGTATTAAAACACATAATCCCAGGGATCATGGATCAAGTCACAAACTCTAGATCAATACTAAATCACATAATCCCAGTGACTCACGAGTCAAGTCTCAATCCATAGAAGTCCCTGACCCATGACTGCATGAGGCTTTGGGGGGACAACTGGACATAAACCATAACAAAGATCAGTTGAAAGGAACAACAACAAAAAAGAAAAAATTGGTAACTCTATAGCATCTTAATTTTTCAGTTTACTCATTTTATGTATAATGCTTATAAAATAAGGCTCCTTACTTAAAATGGATTATTAATATATACTAATAACTGTTCGTATTTATGAGATACAGCACAGTGTAATATTTTAATATATGTACATAATGTATGTTGATAAAATCAAGGCAATCAATGTTTCTATATTCATCTTTATTCTGTGTTTGGAGCCCTTGAGCTGCTCTTTTATATCTATCCTTAAACTACTGTATTTAATAGGATATTATGAACTTTGGTTACTTCACTGTACTAGTTTTATAATACTAGAAAGTTTTTGAGATGAAAATATTAACTACCTTAATCTGATTTATTATATAGTGTAGACATATAACAAGTTATCATACTATGTCTCATAAATATGTATGACTAAAATAATAATAAGAAATGAAATTACTTAGGCTATTTTCAATTAAAAATTAGACAACTTTTATTACTTGGGACTTATACGTTTCTATGTAATTCCTGAAAAGTTAAAGCATAAAATATATTATTTATTCAAAACCAGTGATAGGAAACTTGTGATTACTGAACAGTGGCCTTATACGGCAGATGATAAGAGTCTCGGCTCAATCACTGCTAATCTCATAGCAATAAGCATAGAACATCAGGTGAACCTCCTGCAAGGTAAGATAAGCCAAGATGTCCTCTCCTCTCCAAGGCAGACTGCCTACCTCAAAAGTAAAATCACATTGTCTGCCAAGAATCCACATCAAATAAAGGCCACTTCCAAGGAACGTGCATGTAAATCCCTTTGCTCTTTTGTTGTAACTTGGAACCTAACTCTGTCAGGTGCAGCAGCCGTGACAGACAGTGTTTCAGAAGCTGTGAGTAGCATTTCTGAGTGGTATAATCCAAAGGATAGAAAGAATCTTTAATACATTTAATTCCATAAATTCTCAGTCAAACTATGCTTTCAAAAGCTATTAACAACCAACAGAAGATAACACAGCAGAAGGCAGGGCCACCATTGCCAATTTTTCAGTATAGCTCTGAAAACAACTCTGGCCGATTTCACATAATGTTCCCCATCAGAGGCTCACACAAAACATGCAATGGGAAAAAAAAAGCTGGACAGATTATTCTGGAGTAAACAAGAAAATAAATCCCATGAGCTTAGATGGATGGAGTAAGGTTAAATTTTAAAAGACTATAATATAGAATAATATATAGTTTTATTATTTTAAAAATGAGCTAAAGCACAAAACAATGTAACCTGATAAAGATTTCAGAAAAATTTCTGTGATAACCAAAATTCTTTGATCAATTATCCAATTAAGAATTATAGTTCTAGTCAGGTAAGTTTTCAAAATATTTAAATACAGTAATTTGTACTAGTAACTTCTGTTATCTATGAAGAAATATATTTAAGAGAACTGCCTACCAATTGCTGACTTCCAGTATTATCTAGAATAGGAGATAGCATTCAGTAGTGCTTGAATGCTATTTCGTATTGCCCTTTCTTCAGTCCTGTTTACCTAACTACCAAAATATTTTATGCCTGTGCTCTCTATCTTTCCCCTATCTGCCTGGCAATGTCCTTCTGTCCCTTTTCATTCACAGTTCCATAGCTGCATCTGACTCTTTAGGCCTGACTCTTAGGCCTTCCTAAAATAAAGCACTCCTTGGCCATGTTTCTATTGTAACACGTTACAAACTGATCATGTCATTATTTAAGCCTATCTTCCCTTAGAAGTGGGATAGATAGGAGCCTATTCAGGATGAACACATTGAAGAGGCAAATTTAAGCCAATATCCACAAGAGGGAGCCATAACTCACGAATCAGAGACCAAGAGATCAGCCCACGGCGCTACGTGGAAGATCAAACTAAATAAAACTTGAGAAACAGGGAAAAGAAACAAGCGAGAGTGTATTAGCTAACAGAGGCAGCTCAGGGACAAAGGTGAGTCTGAGACTCACTTTCCTAAGAGGCTTCTGGTGCAATTTCAAGTCAAGTCAAGGTAACCAGGCAGCGATGTTTCCATTTATGGGCCAAATAGAGGGACAGCTATTTGGGAAGGTAGAACTCTGAACTTCTTTGCCCTGGAAAAGAAAGGCCACTGCCTGGATCAGCTTTGATTCCATAGCTAAAAGTACCTATGAGTCTGTCAGGCAGACTAGATATTCTGGGTGAGGGGAGATGGTAACTAACATGCACAGCTATAGGGCCAGGGGAACGGGTGAAAGGGTCAAGGCATTCAGTAACTCTATACATCTATGTTAAATGTCTCATGTGAGCCAGTCACTGTCAGGACTCTAAGACCTCATGGTGAGCCTTTATAAGCACAAGTCAGACTGTACAAAAGGGAAGAACAGATTTTCAGGAGAAATGAGCAGCAGAACTTTCGAATATAGTCACCAAGTTACAGAAGTGATAAAGAATGGGATGCAAACCAAGATGAGGAACAAAGGGCCCATAAGCCGATCAGAAGAATCAGTGATATTCAGGAAAGCCGCCTAGGAAAATAGGCAGAGGTAGCAATGCACACTGGGAAGGGTTTCCTTCTCATGACTGGGCCTATGGGACTGGAAGAAAGGTGTTCAGCCCAGTCAGAGGACTGATAGAATCTGTGATACAAGTTCCCCTCTAACCTGTAGCAAGTTCACAGTGGTTTATAAGACATTAATCAAGTAACTTAATGAATATGATGGTCTGACTTTGAGTATTGACTTAATCTTTATAAATTTTATACCCTGATTGCATTATTTTTGTAACATTTGATCCCTTTTTTTCTTTCTACTATCCTACTTCCTCTCTTGCTCTGTCTCTTCTTAACCATTGCAGATGTTCTTACATTTTGTGAACCAAAGAAGGCAAAAGGAATAAAGCTGAACAATCAGTTAAATACTTTGGGGCAAGTCATAGCAGAGTCTTGTTATATTATGGAAGTTACTAATTACCTTAAATCTTCACTAGGCAATGTAATCCTTCTACAGCAACATGGGAGTAGTGAAAATGTAATAAACCATTGTTTTATTTTTATCAGTGGCAAAAGTATTCAAGGGGTTGATAGCTCACAGATAACTAAAATGCTACTTGGGCTCCTGTTGAAGCCTTATGAGAATGTTATGTAATAAAGGAAGAAAGAGCAACAGCAGGCCACTTGATGCTGCAGAGCACGTATTTTCTTCCCACGCATTACCTTGCCAATGTGGGTGTGGACACTCGGTCCCTCTGTCAGGGCCAGAGCTATCTCTGCAGGTCCTTGGCTATGTTATTGAGAATGTACCAGTTGATTCTCTTCAGCTTTGAGGAGAATTACAGGAGGAAGTTCATTCAGGGTCAAGGAAGCTTGTCTTCTTTTCCGCTTCCATGGGTTTACTCTATAAACAGACTTGTCCTGCCATGTGGAAGGAAGTCTTTATTGTCTTTGACACTTTAGCTTCCCTAACGCAAGCACTATCTTAAGAGCTGAGAGCAAGCCATAAACTTATTTCACGTAGGTATTTGTTTTTTCCTGTAATGATGCCAGGATCAAGGTCTGGACCTGGAACAGTGTATGAGAATTTCTGGAAACATAAGCTGTTTATCAAAGTGGATGGTAGTCTGCAGGTGATTTTAGTCCTTTTTCAGTTCTATTATTCTCTAATAATTTAGTCATGTTTCTGAAACTTTAACACACAAAGTGACTCAATGACAAATCTTTCAAAAGTATGGCATGCTAGTAAGCCTAGTTCATGATGAGTCTACTAATAGGCTATGCTGCAGAACTTCAGGGTTATTAAAAATAAGCCCCCTAGAGGTTGATAAAACTTTGTTCCTTCAGAAACAATGCCAGGTGTTATTTTTCATGCAAAAATATTAAAATTCAAGGGAACTAGTAACAGAAAAATGGTCGAGGAAAACTCTGAATAAAAATTATAGGATTATGCATGATAAGATGAAAGACCCTTAAAGAGCTTGTGATAATCATTCTAGTCTTGTCATTTTCCTCAATAAGGGCAGTGTATATGGTAACAAAATTCAGGAATGGAGAGCCAGGGTGAAAATACACATCCTCTACTCCTCTAAGTCCAAGCCTGTGTTAGGGAAAATCCTAGGCCATCGCACCTCTGCCTTCCTAAACTACACATTGAGTGATATATATTTCATCTTTAAATTCCAAGCTAGTGGATAGACTGAAGGATACGTTTCTATGTAGTTCCTGAAACTTTTCCAAACTTGTTGTTTTTAAAATTGTTGCACAACATTTGGCCTTATTCTCAACATTTAGCATGAGAACAAGGCTTTTGAAATTTTCATGTTTTAAAATTTTTTTTAAATTTATTTCAAAGAGAATAGAAAAATAATAGATAAGACATTAGCAACAACACACAAGAGAAGAAGAAGATGGGAAATCAACATTGGTGTTACATTGCACATTGTTGTTTTCAAAACAGTTGCTCAGGTTGCAGATATAAGCATGTAAAATTGGTCAAAGTAAAAATTTTAAGCGCCAACTGGTACCTTCAAATAACCATTTTGTACTCTTGGAAAATCCATAAAATATTCAAAAACCAATAGGAATCAATAGTATAATCGTCTGAGCTATCCTGTATAAATACACATGTAACTTCTCCTGTACTTGTTTTTCCTTTCGTTTCTTCTTTCCCTCATCTCAGTTATTTATTCCTTATGATCAGTTTCTTTCCCTCTCACAGTATCTATTGTATCTTTCAGATTTCATTTACTCTTTCAGGTTCTTACACTAGGGAGACAATACAATGTTTGCACATATGGGTCTGATTTACTTCACTTATGAGTGTAGCCTCTAGTTGCATCTACTTAGCTATGAAAGCCTCATTTGCCTTCTAAATTCCTTTATTTCCATTTAACCTAGGAAATATGTTCATTCCTTTCCTACTTTTTTTTTTTTAACTTTTGAAGCAAGGTTAGCTATGCAATTCCAGCTGGCCTTGAGTTCACTTTGTAGCCCAAGCTGGTCTCTTGCAAGGATCCTCCTGCTTCAGCCACCTGAGTGCTGGGATTACAGCTACATGCCACCATGCCTGGCTTCCTTTTTTTCTTTTGAAATCTTTGGTCATAGGAGATTAAATACAATTTTTTTTTCCAGAGGTAATGAGCAGAACATATTTATTGAGGGAAAGAAAGCTCCTGCCCAAGAGAGAGACAGGAGGGGGGTTCTGAGTGGGCATCTCCCTAAATACAATTTAATAACTAATAAAAATAGATTGGAAAACTGTGACAATTTTGCTAAATTGGGCAATATTTTTGGACAATCCTAGGGAAAATGAATTTTCCAAAGTGAGCTATAATTATATTGCCATAGAAAGATAACCACTACCTTCTCTAAACTCAATCATTAGGCCACCTAATTAGAATACCTTTACACCAGAATAAGGGAGGGTTATCCCTTTGGATATTTGAAAACAGTAAACATATACCAATTAAATTAGAAATATGAAGGTTGTTAAAGTGAAATTTTTTTATAGCTCCAAAGAATAATAAATATAAATTATTGCTGTATTTTATCTCCATATTATTTTGTATTTTGGGGAAGTCCATCAAAAATATACTGACATTTCATCTCCCAACAAGTTCAAAGGACTTCTCACTGCAAGAAAAAGTGACCTCCTGCTCTCTGTGTCACTATACTGTCTCAAGGGGAAAAAAAAGATTTGGATTTACAAAAAATGCCCCTCCCTTCTGCAGAATTAAAAGGAAGGAAAAAGAAACACAAGTTGTTGAGAGGAAAAGCATGTAGTGTCAATATTAAATTTGGGATATAGTTTATGTCCACGTGTTTTTTGTATTATTTCCTTTGTTATACCAGGTAAATATCTTAATGAAGTACCTCCCTTACGTAACACAAAAGTAAGCAAGCCTCAAAACAGTAACTCATAATCACCTGCTGCTTTGAAAGATCCTGTGACATGCCCACAGTGCCCTCTAGGTCTCCCTATTCATTCTCCACCTTTGTCAACAAGTGCAAAGGTTTATGGTGATTAAGTCCATAGAGCTTCTGAAGCCACTACAGCTCATCTAGTAACAAAAGCTGATCACCTGACATGCAGGCCTGGGTGTGCAAAAATACAGCAGTGCTGTCCCAAGACCGTGATGCCCTGAGTCAACAGTGAACACATTAGTGAAATACAATCACAGGTTTACAGAGCAATTCCAGTTGCTCACTGAGCATGAGGCATCTTCTAATTCTTCCATTGTTTAAAGATTCATTCAGTTTGTTTGCCAGTAAGCGAAGTGAGCATAAAGCATGAGGCAATGGAATCATGAATTGATTTGTTCAACTAAAATAACTTCTGCTATTTTTTAAGCATTTAATATTAATTTAGAGTTTTTCACTTGAAACATAATTCACACAATTCACAAGATAGAAATTGTGAATTATAGGTAGAATACCACAAAAGATGGCCAAAGGTTTTTGTCAAAAAAAGTTATTAAAAAAATGTTATTAGCTGGGCGTGGTGGCCCAGGCCTGTAATCCCACCACTTGGAAGGCTGAGGCAGGAGGATTGGTGTGAGTTCGAGACCAGCCTGGGCTACAAAAGTGAGCCCAAGGCCAGCCTGAACTGCATAGTGAGACCCTGCCTCAAAAAGTCAAAAAGACAAAAAAAAAAAAAAAAAATGCTATTGACATATAGAGCAACCTAGAATCCTCTAGAAAAAAAAAGAGAGAGAGAAAGAAAGAATGTATCAGCTATTGTTATTCTCTTATTATTTTATTACAGAATTTTGTTTTATTCTTCATTTTTTATGTTTCACTTTTTTCTCTTCTTCCAAGTACCTAATTCATGTCCTGTTCTGAGAGTCCAACTTCCTAAGTTAACTATTACACTCAAAAAATTATTTTTAATAACAGTATATAATCTTAAACCATGCCATATTAATAGATGTTGCCCAACAAAAGTGGTCCCTGTTCACACTATATTGGGAAAGTCATCTCTTTTCTGTTAAGTAGTTTCAGGCCTTTCATATACTGATGCACGCTACAAGTTTTCAGATTTTAATTATGGGATCTCCTTTAAAACAAATACCTTGGAGACAATATAAAATGAAGTGCAATTTGTGAAACACTGAGACGATGCGAGCTAAATTCCAAGAATATGCTTTTATGATTATGAACGAAATGGTACTTTGAAGACTTGCAAAATATGGAAAATTAAATCTACCAGTGTTTGTATCAAACAATAATAAAATGATGTGTAGAGTATTTGTCTTTTGAAATTATTTTGTGGAAGACTAAGGTTTTAAATATAAAAAGATTGAAATTTAGGATAGCAGTTTCTATACTATACACTGAAATATTCAGGGCAGGGACAATAATACTTTGCTAGGTGAAAATGGGCCCACTTCACATCTCTATCTACTGCTTTGTAAAGTTGATCCTAGTCCCAGAAGTCCTACTCTGCTATTTATTGAACACTGGGCAGTGCTAAGTGTTTCACATTATGTATTTAGAACAGCCTCCTAAGAGGTAGAGCTTATTACAACTCAAACCCAACACAGTCTAATTTTAAGACCTATGCAGGTAGTTTGACCATGATACGTCTTCCCCAACCTATCCCAATTACCAAAGCTTCAATACTTCAGTCATGAATTTCAAGTCTTTTCATATCAGAACTCCAGAAAGTGCCAGGTTTTAAGCCAAAGTCCTACCTCTATGTTATAAACATCTCTCCTCCTCATTCGAAGGACAGGGGACAGCTAAGCTTCACCATCTCCCAGTCTCTGCCATCTCACCACTGCGGGCTTCAGCAGAATACTACCACCAGTGAAATGTTCACTATTGCAGACCTAGTTTCTAAACAGGCAGTGCAGTCTGAACAAGCACAAAGCAGAAAATCAAGTAAAGAGTAAGAATCTTGGTCATTTCACTCAACCACTCCCTCTCATTTCAAGTGTTTTTTTTTTCAAACTCAATGCAAATCCACATTGAGACCTAAATCGAGCCATGCACAAAATAGTTCTAGTCTTGTTTCCTTGAAAAAGAAATATGACAATTCATGAATTTCATTTGTCTTCTTATGAATACAGTTTTTAAAAAACAAAAAATGCAATGCAATCTGTCTACTCAACACAGTGAAGACAGGAATACAATAAAAGTGGACATTTTTCTCAAAGCAGTGACCATTTTTATACGCATCCTACCTAAGGTGTCTCTCACGTGGTCCACTAGACAACTATATGGGAGTTGATAGAAGATGCTAAAGCACAGTCACAATTGCAATAGAAATGTGAAAAAACGTTTGTCAGACACTTATGGCCATGTTTTCATAGGTGTGAAGGAGAGTAGAAAGGATGCATTGGTCTTCATTTATCTTTACCAAATATTTGTTTTGGTCTGTTTTCACTTCCTTTCCCACTTCCTACTAAACATCTCACGCTCGAGTCAGTCATGTCAATATTTAAGGGACTTGTTTAGCAGCTGCATTGTGTTCACTTCCTCGAATTACTGAACACGAATGTGTCACTTTTTTCCTCTTTCAAAAGAAGTTCTAATTAAACACCTATTACATTATAATTCCTACCTTTATTCCCTCATTCAGAAATCAAGCTTCATATTTTCAAATCAAGCAATTTTAATATTAATTAACAAGTACTGCAATTCTATGTCTGTTTCACATTCAGTCTTCCAAAGACGCGAGAAGAAAGGTAAATTAATTCATTAATTCTGTCTACTAATTGTCTAAAACAGGTTTTTCCCTTGGTAAGCCCTGGGAAACTAAAACCCTGTCTTCTCATATTCTTGAAAATTTCCCTCAATTCTTTAGCACTTTTATTAATCAGATATTATATATTCGACATGGACTATTACTGACCATTATCTCAATTGATTCTTTTTTATTATCCTTTTTTGTTTATCCTTTTGTTTTGCTTTTTGGAAAGCACTTTGATAATATTTTCTAAACTTTCCACTGAATTTCTCCTTTGGCCAGCATATTTTAAATCTTCTGTTCTTATTTTTCTTTTTCACAGTATCCTGGGGTTTTGGTAGTTAAAACATTCTTTTCTCTCCAAATATAGTGAACATATCTTTCTTTGAAATTTTCTCCTTTTGCTTGTATATCTCTGACTAAAGCACAGAAAGTTCAATGGACTTTCTTTATTCCTTTATTTTTTCATTTTAAAGACTAAAAACAATGTACAAAATTTCAAAACAAAATATAGTAGAAGAGAAACAATGGTTAATACATTGTGTGTCATTATCTTCAAAGTAGGTGCTCAAGTTATAAGATATAAGCATGAAAAACTGATCAAAAAATATAAGCACAAACCTTTCTTTTCAATGAACTAATGGAAATTAGTAGTAATTAGCTTAACTATCTTGTATATAAATGTATGCATATATTTATTTACTTTTCCTATTCTTTCCCTTTCTCCTTCCCCCCCATCCCAGTTTTTCTTTCCTTTTGAAAAATTTCCTTCCTATTTCCAGCACATTTTGGATCTTATTTACTCTTTCAACTTCTTACATTATGGAGAAACAATACATTGTTCACACATGAGAGATTTATTTCACTTATGGGTATGGTCTCAAGTTGTATCTATTTATTATAAAAGACTTTTTTGTCGTACTATACCAATGTACAAAAATATACAATCACCACATTTTTTTATCCACTCCTCAGTTGATAGGCACTTAGACTATTTCTAAGATTTAGCTATGGTAAATTGTGCTGCTATACACATGGGTGTACATGTGTCACTTTGGTATAATTTTTAAATCTTCTGTGACAATACCAAGAAAGAGAATAGCTGGGTTGAATGGCACCTCTAATCTTAAGTTTGGAAGAATCCACACTGGTTTCTGCAGTGGGTGCACCAGTCTGAACTCCTACCACAGTAGAGAAGGATTCTTTTTTCCCCACAGCCCCTCCAGCATTTGCTATTGCTTGATTTCCTGATCATAGCTATTCTTCCTGAGGTAAGACAAAATCTCGGTGTTATTTTAATTTGTATCATTCAAATGAGAAATGATGTTAAACTTTTTTTCATATATTTTTCTGCTATTTATATTTCTTCATTGGGGAAGTGCATGCTCATCTTGGATGCCCATTTTTTGATTAGGTCTTTAAATTTGAGGAGGTCTGATTTTTTCAATTCTTTGTATGTTCTAGATAGAAGGCCTTTGTCTGAGAACAACTGGCTAACATATTTCCCTACTCTGTGGGTTGTTCTTTATTTCTTCTTTGTCCTGAGTTCTCTCTCGAATAGTGAAGGCTTTCTTCAAATACATGATGAAGAGCCCAACAAAGGCTCCACTTCTCCCCACTCCATCTATTCAAACCTATTTCCATAGGACTTTGCATTTCTTCTCATTAAAGACACAGAATCATTTTTCTGAGCCCTGGCACTCTGGGCCAGTGTTACCACTTACCTTGCTTAGTATAATTTAATAGATACTGCAGTGTGCCAGTTTTGAACTTAGGCCTTCAGAAAAGCTTCATGAGTTTCCATCTGTACTGTCTCATACCTCTGTTATCCCATAATTCATTCTCCAGTTAGCCTGTTGGAGGGCCAGGAACACATGGAGCAGGACAAGGTTTTTGTTATTCCCACTAGTGCTTTCCTAAGCCACTGAATACCTGAAAGCCCTCAAAAATAGAAACAACTCCGATTAAGACTGAGCACAGTCACCCAATAGGAGAGCGATAAATATTTCTTCAGTATTTCCTTGAGATTTTGTGGTTGTTGTTACATAACACTGCTGCAGCAGTAGACAACTCATACAAAAGGTATGATAACAGTCAGATGAGGAAGATCTTGCGTGGAACCCCAAGAAACTAAAATTTATGCTCATGAATGGAATGTGTGATTTGCCTTTTGAAAAGTAATTCTGGTTAAGATGTGCAAAGTGAATTCAAAGTGGAATCTGTGGCAATAGTCCAGGTAAGAGAATAAATGCATGAATGAGGGCATTATTAGTAATGATTATAAGAAGACAAATACTAGAAATACCAAAGAAGTAAGTATTAAAGCACAGCGTAACTGTGGAAGAAAAGGAAGAAGAAAGATCTAGTATGTTTCCCACCTACAGAGTTGATATCATGAAGTGAACTGGAATCAGGTTCAAAATTCAGTTTTGCAGCCAGGTGTCGTGGCGCACGCCTGTAATCCCAGCACTCATGAGGCTGAGGCAGGAGGATCAGTGCGAGTTCAAGACCAGCCTGGACTACCAAAGTAAGCTCAAGGCCAGCCTGAACTGCATAGCAAGACTTTATCTCAAAAAGACTAAATAAATAAATAAGTAAAAATAAAAATAAAATAAATGTATTTATTTAAAAAAAAAACAAAAAACAAAATTTAGTTTTGCAATATTAAATTTGACTCTTCGTAGGATATTGATTGAGGCAGATGTTGGTGTTGAATAGTTTTTTGTACAGGTCTTGATGTCAGGGCATAGTGCTATTTGTTTGTTTGTTTGTTTGTTTATAACAATGCTAATATAGGAAATCAGATGATAGGGATGCAGATTGAGCTGTGAGTTTGAATGGGATCAGTCAGATGGAAGTCTTGTGCTAAGAAGAGTGTCAAGGATAACATACTGAGACTGAACAATATTTAAAGTATTTGATGGGTAGAGAGAAGCAGCAAAGCAAGGAGAGGAGGGAGGAATGGAAGGAGAATCGGTGTCTCAGAGCCAGAAGAACATCTCAGGAGGAGAAATATTAATGGCAAGTGTTGAGTGTGTGCTGACACTCTCTCACTAACAATATGTGTCTATCAGAACTTAAGAATCTGATCAAGAACTCAACACTGCAGTGATCCGTGCAAACTATTTTTTAAACTAAATAAATGATTTTATGTGAGGTCACCCTGTTACTCTGACAGCAAAGTGATGGAACATTTAGCTCTCTGAACACACCTACAAGAACCATTTAAAAACTGTAGAATCACTTTGAAACTTTATGAAACTTAAACAAAAAGCAGAATTATCCTTAGTGTCTGTCACAGGCTGTTTTCTTTCTAATTTCTGGTGGCTTTTCCCTGAGAGCACTAGAAGAGCTCATCTCAGTCTGGCTTGGGACTCTGGTTCTCTGATTTTCTATGACTTGGCAAGGTCATCACCTGACTTAAAAAATAAGCCAAGAAGCATTTAGGCCAAGTGTTCAGGGAATGCACGGAGCCTGCAGTTTTTGATCCTCTGATACCCTATCTCTGGTTTAATTTTGTCCTTCTATAAGACAGTTAAACATAGATAGGTCTGCCATGTGAATGTTGTTTTATTCTGTTGAGTGTACATGGTTTAAGAACTTCATGAAATTCCTTCTATAAAGGAGTAAAATGAATACTCCCAGACTATAAGGAAACCCGTGCTACTATTTAGAAATCATACACATTGAAAGTTCAAGGTTGTACCAATTTAAACTACACATAAAATATCGCAGGGCAGTGGATCCTATAAAAGATCAGCTAAGTTTCATCTCACAGCTTCTATCCTAAAGAACCGTCCAAGGAAGGAGAAAATAGCTTTTGGCTTAACCTAAGGAGGCAGTTATATCATCCGCTTTAAGTGTGACTCCAAACAAAATGGGTTTTATGACTCAAGAGGCTCTCTACCTATTGGTGGGGAATATTTGCTTACCAGTTTAGAATAGGAAGTGCTAGGACTCTTCTTTGATTAGAGTCAGGGCTAAGACATTGCCTCAGACCCTTGATCACCCCCGCTCTATTTTAATCTCATTTACATTATATCACCAGCACACATCCTTGAAGAAATTGATAGTGAAGACCAAGAGCTATTTAGCTACATACTGTCTGTCTATTTCAGAAGAGTAAAAAGCAAGCTCAAATTGCTTAGTAATGTTCACAGAGGTTGCTAAGGCCACATAACTAAAAGGCTCTATATTACCCTTCCTGGAGAATATTTGGCTTCAGAATCAAAGATATCCCATATGCACTCAGCTATCGACTATGATGAACAATACCTAACATAAAACAACTTAATAATAGGCAATGCTTATTACTTGTTTTTATTCTTGGCTCATGGTTTTAGGTCATGGTCACTTGGTATCAGGAGTTGACCCGGCTCCTAATCCTATGGACAAGAATGAAGGGAAGGATAAAAGACAATAGACAAAGTAATATGATATGGGGGGTAGTCTGGAGGGTGGTGTCAGGGCTATTGTGGTTAAAGCCTGACTTCTACAAACTGCCAGTGTCCATTGGGAATATCACAGCAGGGCGTGTGAAGTAAAGTGCATGGAATGGCTGAGGTAAAAAGATGTGAAAGTGAGCAGGGACTTGTGACAATGGATCAAAGATGTTCTATGCGGTAAATCTTTGGTTAATGAGAGAACTGTTTTACCTCTAATGTTGGCAGTTATTCCCTTGAAATTCTGGGTGTGATTTAGTGTCCTCAGCTGCACTGTCATCTGGCCTTCACAGATGTTACAGGGCCACAGGCCACTACAGGTCTCTATCATGACTGTTGGCCAAGAGGGCTCTCGTTTTGCATGCCAGCTGCTGGCTCTTTGGGCAAGTCACTTAGGCCTGGGTTGTGCTCTTAAATTAACATAGAAATGTCAACTTATTAATTAATTCTAAGGCCTGCTCAGTGCCACTTCAATGTGGTCTTCATCAACTTGACCCAGTTTCTTTGTACCTGTGTCAAAGCAGCACATTTTGGTGGGAACATGTGGCAGAAGTTGCCTACCTAATGGAGGCCAAGCAGAAGGTGGCCACTGTTCCAGTATCCCCTCTATTGGCATGCCGCACAAGAGCCCGACTTCCTCCTACATGGCTATCCTTTCAAAGGCTCCACCACCTCCCAGAAGTGCTATACACTGGGAACGAAGCCTTTAACCTGGGCCTTTCTGTGGACATTCTAGATCTAAGATACAACATCGAGGGTGCTGCTGTTCCCTTTCCACTTGCTGGCTTTGCTTTCCTGTGTACTGGCTTCAAGTCAATGAGGTCTTCATGTATCTTCATGATAACACATTGGACAAGCCACTGCAGATATATAGGGTGTGGCCCAAACTGATGGCGAATATTTAAATTAAAATGTTTAAAATATAATAAAAGATACACTGCCACTATCCCTACCACCACTTACTCCCTTCAAACACTCCACTTCTCTTCAGACACAATTATTGTTCTCTTCACTTTTAGAAGCATTTCTAAGAGTCCTCTTCTGTGACTGCATGTTCATGGTTGTTTCGATACTCTGAATTGATTTCAAGAATTTATGACAATTTCTGTCCAGTGAAAACATTATGATGTGTACTCAGCCACTTCAGCCATTGGTTCTGGTACTGTGAGACTTCTAGCTTTTCCCCCAAAAGTCAAAATGACCTTGAAAGGTAAACATCTGGATTGATTTTGTTCATTGAGGCAGCCATGGCAGTAAAACTAAAGACATGAGAGAAGACTTTCAGAAGTATTGCAGAAAGAGGCAAGACTGATGGTACACATGCTTGAAGCAAAGGGGAATATTTTAAAAGATTAATAGCACTATGTTTTTCAGTGTAACTTTCTAAAATGTGAGCATTCACTGTATGTTTTCATCACAATTTGTAAATTACTTCTCACCTAGGCACAATAAAAAATGTAACACCTCTTTTCTAATTGCTCCAGCAACAGTCTAGGCTCAACCCATCTTGGGATGGGTGATAATCTGTATTCAGGCACCCAACTCCTTTGCTTTCCTAGGACTTTACTACCACGTGGTTGCAGACAGAGGAGGCAGTGGAGTGCATGCAGGTAGAATAAGAAAAGCTAGCCTCCAAAAAATTACTTCTTCTAGAAAAAGGAAGATATACTAGATACACAGATGAGTCATGTGTCCCTTATAGTTTGCAAAACACCACAGTGCTTGGAACATAAAAAGAATTTTAAACATAATGGTAAAAATGCTTGGTAAGTTATATTAATGATCACAGTGATATTTCTGAGACCCAAATAGACATATTACAAACATAAGATCATCACTACTTATTTCAGGATAATTGTGTCGCCCTTCGTATATCTTCTTTTTTCTTTTTTTTTTTTTTTTTTTTTTTTTTTTTTTTTTTTTTTTTTTTTTTTTTTTTTTTTTTTTTTTTTTTTTTTTTTTTTTTTTTTTTTTTTTTGCATATCTTCTTTGGCCTAACTAAACTTGGATAAAAATTATGTGTTATGTTAATGCTATTTGATTCTAATGAGAATTAGTGAAAGAAAAAGCTTATTTGGTGATTAGAAAAATCAAATTTGGACTCAATAAACAGTTTGTATTCTGACACGCGCATAGGTGAATTGGCGTCCAAAGAATCTACATTGTCTTCTTGGTCTGGCCACAATTAAATACGGTTTCCAAGCCCTGAGCATTTGCTCTGCTGTCTTCTGACTGCCGGTCTGAAGTGCATTTTTTCTTCTCTTTGAGAATCTGAATCAGGCCATACTCCAAAGCCACTATTGCAAAGATGGCCCCAGGCCTCCGTGACCTCCTCCATCTTGTAGAAATCTGTCAGTCATCTACAGTGTTTTAGCCAAAGTAGACAACTCCAGAAATTTGTGCCTGTGACAGCCTTGACATTTAGTCATGCTATTTTGTAACGTCACCTCTACATTTTCCACGACAGACCTCACCGATTTACTTCTACTCCTTGCACTTTATGTCTAGTGACTCTGAAGCACTCATGAGGCACCTGCGCAATCTCTGCAAGTAGTGCTTCTTGATGGTGAACACAGGACCCGACTGCTGATCGTTTCTTGCTCCATTGCTACTCTTCACCTGGCTACCTCCTACCTACCCTGCTTCACTTAAATATCTGCGCTCTGGTGAGCGTCCAGTACTCTAAGAGGTGGGGGGGCATCCCCTCTCCTACTTTTCCAGAGCCTCCTCAGCCATTCAGGTGTGCATTTTTTGGTAAATATTCTCAAGAAAAAAATATTCAAGGCTTCGATCTATATAGCAAGTCAAAATTAACAAAGAGAAAACAAAGTTGAGAACAATTTGATCCAAAATGCCATTGCATTTGGTGATTAAAAGTACATGAGGACTTTGGGAAGAAAAAGAAATAAGAAAGATTTTAGTCAGTGGTGTTTTATTTATTTATTATTATTATTATTATTATTATTATTATTATTATTATTATTATTATTTTTTGTGGGACTGGGGTTCAAACTCACGACCTTGCACTTGCCCAGCAGGCACTTGTGCCTCGGAGCCATCTCCCCAGCTCCCAGTGGTGTTTTATTCATGATGGTATTCTTAGACCAATACTAGTTCTTGGAACAGAAGGAATATCAAACATCAGTAAACAGACAAACAGAACAACTTGGACTTGCACATGGACTTGGACATGGATGTGGGCTTGGATGTCCCACCTGTGTGGGACAGAAAGAGGGAAGGACAGAGGAAAGAGCACTTTACAGAGTGCTAAGCATGAACTGAATTTGAATGCACAGGTTCAAGTGAATTGTTACTGGAATCCTTATGAAATTATGTGAATTACGAAAATTATGCTTTCTGTCCCAGGACTTATAACAATTTCTATCAAACAAAAACACTGTGGTAGAAGGTTTTTTTTTTTTTTTCCTTCAGAAAACATCTGAAGTAAAGAGGATAAGAAAAATCATACACCAAAAAATGTAGGGGGTTTAAATCACAAAGGGCAAGGGAAGTGAGAATGGGGTCTCTCTACTTTGTAGCAGGTTATCTAGATTTCTAGTCACACTCCAAGTGTATCTAAGAACAAATATGCTGAAGGCTGAAATTCTCTGCAACAGATTTTGTTTTTAAAAACTTGTTTTTCATTCAATCAAGTGCCTTAAACTTTGATCAGCAACCGAGAAACCACATAGCCCTTATCTTGGACTGCATTTCTCAAACAAACCTGGGATATATTTCCTAGGAAATGGAACACAATGCATTAGTGGCATGGGTCTTAATAAAGAGTTTGGGGGATCTTGTGTTTATTAAACTATTGGTCTGCGTGCCTCAATCATAAGGAAATAATCGCTCCACAGGAACTTAACACACTCTGGGAACGATTCTTGAATGTTGTACTCAGGGAACCTAATAATGTAATTTGGAGCAACTATGTAAGAGGAACAGGAAAACAACCCAAGCTGTTATCTCTTATTGAGTCTATTTTCTCTCAGAGAATCCTGAGAAAAACAAAAAGGCATTCTGTTTGAAGTGTTTTTTGCTTTTTTCAAGTCTGAGGGGAAAAATATTCCTTTTGAAGTACTAACAGATTAAATATTGCTGAAGACTATGCCTTCCTTTATATCCAAAATATTTAGCAATTCTATAATTGGCCAATTTTGTCTTTTGAAATCATTTAATTAGCATCTACTTATGCCTAGAGGTAGGCACTGTGGAGACCACAAAGAAAATCAAATCTATGACCATGATAGGGGAACTGATTCAAAATGCAAATTCTCAGCCTCCACCCTAGATCATATTTTAGGAAATCTGCCTGTTGGGAAAGGCCAAGTGATTTGTATATGCTTTTAAGCTAGAGCAGTAATGTTAAGATTACACATTGAAATCACGTGGCCTTTGCTTTGTTTTGGGGTTAGATTTTTAAATCTGGCTCTGTGATTCTAGTCCTGAAACTTGTTATTGTTTCCCAGAAGTACCTCTGGGCATCAGAGGTTTTCCAAGAGCCCTGGGCTGCTAATGTGCCACAGAGGTTGAGAAATCTTGGCCCAGAGCCAGTGAAGCCATCCAGACACATTGGCCTTGCTACAGCACAAGCTTTTGCTATTGATGGGGCAAGGATCCTGACAATGCATTTCTAACCCATTCTCAGGTGACGCTGATGTGACTTGACTTCTCTTGTATTTTCTTCAATGTCCCACTCCTGGCACAAATATATGCTAATTAAATACATTTTTTTAGGTCCCACTTACTTTTTTTTCAATATAAGGGATTGACAGGCTGAGATCTTGGGAACCCACCCTGCTGGTGGCAGAGGCAGCTCTGGCTGCAGTGTAATTTCTGAGGACAGTAGCACCAGCAGCCCCACATGCTCCCAAGTCCCAACACAGTGCATCAGCACCTCACAAGGCTGGCTGTGGAATACAATAGCCTGGTTGCCTAACCTTCTGGAGATGCTGGGATTTGATCAATGCCTTTGAGATACATTTCTTTCTGCCTTAATTACCCAAGATGTATTTCTGTAGCATAACTAAGAATCCAATTTGGCTTCATCACCAATCAATATGGTTGGGTTAACTCAATTATTCACTTATAAGCACAATCACTTTTTACTATAAGTCTGAAACTCCCTTCCAGCTCCAAAATTCATCCAGTTTGTTATGGCAGTTTCACTGTGCAAGTAAATGCTATGCTAGCCCAATACCTGTGTGCCTCAGCATGTGTGTGTATCTTATGGATTTCCAGGTCAGGCAATGCAATGCTGACCACAGCATCTTCAAAGAACTAAGAAATTCTGGACTTTCAACGATAGCACTTATATTAGAGGTAGCGCTGAGACCTGTAAAAGACCTGAAAATGAAAAGCCAATGGCATTTCATCTACTATTACATTACTGAGGAGAGGAAGAAAAACTGTTCTTTGTGGATAACTTAGTCATGATCTGTAGAGCTATTCAATAAAATGCTTTCAAGGGAGTTAAGTACACATAGTGCATTCTGTCACGTGAATATCAAGAAGTCATTTTTATCCAAGAAGGAGAGGCGCTGGCGATTCAGTCACACGACGGCAAGCATACTTTTTAAAAGCAGTTATGTCAAAGGAAAATCGAAGGAAAGCAAAATTATGCAGAGCAGGTCAACAGCCATCAAGCTGGCTGCAGGCATCTTGTCCAAAGGTTGTCATGCTAACAAAGGGGTGATGCCCTTTTGCACTTATTGGGGAAAGATATTAACTTTCTTTTCACTGACCCAGAAGCTGTCTCATCCAGGTGAGGAGAGTAGTGTGGAGTTCTTGGCCGCTCTATGTCTGTAATCTAGAAGCCATTCAGTGAATCTGCTAAGAACAGTTTCTTTGCAGTTTGGCATTGAGAGGGCATCATTGAAGGGTTATCAACTGACCCAAGCTGTTCACCAGGTTTCAGAGGAAGAGAGCACTATGCCACAATCTGTATTGAAATCAAAGAAGTACCATGGAGGCAGTATCTACCCATTCTAAGTGTACTATTTCCCTGAATGTCTTTGTTAGTAAGGCTCTGATTTATTTTAAAAATGCAATCCTCTCTTTTCATTTTTGTCATTACAAAGGAAAAAGGTGCTGGCAAGATGGTTCAGTGGTCTAAAGCGCTTGCTTTGGAAAGCTTAGGCAACCACAGGGACCACAGTTTATCCTTGGCATCACATGCTGTGCCAGTCACAACCCCAGGGCAGGCTGAGCAGGTCATAATGCAAAAAGAAAAAGAAAAAAATTGGGGGCTGGGTAGATAGCTCCATGGCACAAGCACCTGCCTGGCAAGTGCAAGGTCATGAGTTTGAAGCCTGGTCCCACAAAAAAAAAAAAAAAAAAAAGAAAGAAAAGAAAGGGGAGTTGGAGAAATTATTTGAAATATAAAATGCTGGTCCATTAAGAGTTTCATCCCTAGACCTGATAAGGAGCAAAATACTCTCAGTTGCATGATAATCAGTGACTGAGGAGCAAGCATGAGGCCACTGGATTCCAACAAGTCCCTGTTTTTGCAGCTAGACCCAGGTTCATCTGCAGCTATGAGTGGCTTTAGCAATTTGAGGAGTATCCTTTTGGGTGAGGATTTGAAGTCCTTGAATGTTTGAAGTTCAAGCAATGAGTACTTCTGGGTCTAATGCCCTGGCAGCTGGTATGGCCTATCCCCTGTCCCATCTGGCCTGTGAAGGGACCATGACAGTGGAGAGGTGAAGAGATTAGGTCCTGCCATTGTATATATGTACGTATATATGATACTGGAGATAGAACCAAGGGCTTTTTCACTGTGCTACACCTCCAAGTCCTTTATGCTATTTTTTATTTGGAGACAGAGTCTCACTAAATTGCCCAGGATGGTCTCAAGCTTGTGATCTTTCTGCTTCAGCTTCCCAGAATGCTGGGATTACATCTTCTTATGATCCTTTGATGATAATTCGGTATGCCTTTCACAGTCATACCACCAAACCCCACCAAGCCCACTGAGCCTTCTCAATTTGACTTAGCTAAGGTAACAAAGATTTTTTTTTTTTTTTTTTTTTTTGTCTTTTTGAGACAGGGTCTCGCTGTGCAGTTCAGGCTGGTCTTGAGCTCACTTTTGTAGCCCAGGCTGGTCTCAAACTCGCACCGATTTTCCTGCCTCAGCCTCCCGAGTGCTGGAAGATTTCTTTTAAAAAGGTAAAAAAAAAAAAAAAGAATTGTGCAAGAGTAATTTTGCCCTATCACTCATCACAAAAGTTGAGGTACAGAAAGCACATAATGGGCAACCCTCAAAAATTGAATAAAAAATAAATAGAAATAAAGGAAATAGTCATTTGTCAGGAAATGTATATCCCAAGCAAACAGGAGTCTTTGGAACTATTTGTTATCTCAATAATTAAGTCAGTAATTCAAGAAACTATACACCATGTATCTGCATAGAAGCTGTATCAATCTTTTCAGGATCCTTCAGTGATAATTTGGTATGACTTTTACAGTTAGGGGGCCACAACTCAACAGCTCATGTTGCACCTTGTAGCATGTTCTTCTATCCGATATCGATTATCTCACCAGGCATTTTATCCAAACCTAGACCACCATTAATTAAATGGCTAAGGTTAGCAGCTTTCACAACAGTTATAGAAAATTCCTCATTTTATTTTATAGCAGTAATCTGAAATGTTAAATTTCTCTTTGGCAACAATCATTTGTTGAGCACCCTGAGCTAAGGAGAAATGTAGGTTCTGGGTTAAGTGGATTTGAGCTAGGAGCCAATGATGATGGCTTCCTAGAATTCACATCCTTGGGTAATCCTTAGCCCTACTAGATTATTTAGACCCAGTGAATTGCTTCTAGTAAATAGAATCTGGCAAAAGCAGTGGACTATCCCCCAAAAGGCTAAGTTACACAGGGACTTCCAGACAGAGATACAGCTCAGTGGCATAGTGCCTGCTTGGCAAACACAAGATCATGAGTTTGATTTCTGGTACCAAAAAAAAAAAAAAAGAACTGTAACTCCTAACTTTGCTTTTCTCTCTCTCCTATCTAATGTCTTTTATCAGTAGCAGTCAGGCCCTGAGGCATAACAAAATGGCATACCATTTTACTTGAAAGGAAATCAGAATTCATCAAAAGCTGAGAAATGGACCCTGCCTAGTCAAGCTGTGTCATGACTGCAGCGTCACCCTATGAAAGACCTTGAAGCAGAACTAAGTTGGGCCTTGCATTTCTGACAGACAGAAGCTATGAGTTAAGCATATGTTGTTTAACATTACCAAGTTTGGGGACTTGGATTGCACAGCAAGTGACAATCAACACAAGCAAAAATAACTTCTATATTTCAACTTCGTTGTAAAGATTAGAGATGATGCACAGGTACCACGAGGTATGGAGCCTCTCTTCAGTAGGTGCAGCTCTGCCTATGACCAATACTCTCCTCCATGAACAGACTCCTATCTGCATCCCATGCACATTAACCTGTGTAATGCACCTCAGGTGGTTAAGGAAGAAATTGCTTCCTTTCACCTCCAAACTAAAAAGAATATGAAAGACAAGGGTACTGTGTTATACAGATGCTGATGGAAAGGGAGATAGGCAGGTTGGACAAATATAGACCTCACTGAGCCCAGAAAGAAAGAAGATGGCACTAATCTGAAGAATGGAAACTCCCCAGGTGAGTGAAGACTTAATGCCTCCAAGTGAAGCCCTTGAGAAGCCCTTCACTAATCTGTCTCCTAAGACACATCCATTTTCAAATATTTAATGTAGCACTTGAAAATATGGATGGCAAAGGGTCAATCATGCTTCACTTGAGACATAAAAATGTGAATTTACAAGATGGAACATGAAAAAGAAAATAGCAAAAGCCCAGAAGCCATGTAACATCATGAGAGGGCCTTGTATTTGGAATTAGAAGCTCTGGGATTTGCTTGGCTGACGTTCCTTCAAATTGGTATTGAGTAACTACTGTCTGCCAAACCCTTCTGTAACTATTGTTGGCAAGACAGATGTTGATAAAGCAGGCATAATCATTGCTCTCAAGGAGCTGAGGGAACATGAAACAAAAAATCAAATTTAATTATAGTCACAATAAGGAAGAGGCAAAGACCAAGGTGTAATTGGAAAATGACAGGAAAGACTTGGACTGAACTGGAGGATTTGAGAAAAGCCTCTCAAAGGAAGTGACATTTCAACTACAGGATGCACATGAGTCAGCCAGGCAAGTCGAGGATAAAGAGCAGAGAGAGAGAATATGTGGTTGAAGAAAACAACATAGTAAAAGGTGCAGCTGGGCATGGGTTAAAACATGGGCAGCAGAAAGAAGCAGAGATCAGGTGGAAAACAGGATGAGAAGGCAGACTCTGAGCCTACTAGGAAGCACGGTAGTACAACTTGGAAGGATTTTAAGTGTAATGAGGAGAGTCCTTAGTGAATGATCACTCTAGCTGTGACACAGAAATAGATTAAAGGCAAGAAAATCCAGGAAGGAACTTGGTATGTTGAACAAGAATAAACACAGAAGAGATGGAAAGAAAAATATGGGTTAGAGATAAATCAGAGATAGAATCTGCTGTAGTTTGAATCTTGAGGTCCCACCAGAATCCATATGATTTAGGCTGTTCCCAGTCTATGACACTGTCAGGAGGTGAGGTGGCCTCTAAAAAGTAGAACCTCCTGGAAGGAAGCGAGGCCACCAGGAGCTGCTGGGATCTCACATCTTTCTTCTTCCTCTCTCTCACTTCCCCATCATGACTGAGAAGCTCTGCTTCATCAATGCTTGCTGAATTCTGCTGCACCTTCCATGGGCCCAAAAGGAACCAGCCTAGACAGTAGCCTCCAAAGCCATGAACCCAAATAATCCTTCCTCTTTGCAAGTTGCTTATCTCAGGTATTTGCCACAGTAATGGAAAGGTAACAGAACCTAAATGATTTGGTGAAAGACTGAACATGAAAAGTGAGACAGAGGGGAGAGATAGGAAAGGAACGTTCCCAGGCTGAAGGCTTGCATAGCTAGGTAGCTTGAAACACAGAGTAGTGAGTGATTAAAGCTACAACCTGAAGAAATTGGGAAGGTGGAGAAAAAAAAAAAAGCAAGACTGGTATCTCACATTTGGTTTATGCTGCTTACAGAACATCCAAGTAAACACAGCAACAGGCTGTTTGGGTGTGTGAGTATAGGTCTCTAAGCTGTCTGACCACTTGACCAGTTGAAACTGAACTTCAGCTTCAGTTTCATTATCCGTTGTATGAGACCCAGTATTTGCTTCCCTCAATAAGACAAAGGGAAAGAAAGATGTGTCTGGCTCTAGAAATTTCCTCCCTAAAATATGATTTAGAACACACATGTAGGACACTTAATTAACTCATGGGTAAGTTTTCACAATGGTAACAGGATGAGAACTAAGGGGCTCTACTAAATTTCAGTGTTTTCACATGCCCATAATGACAAATATACACACAACTCTGTGTGTGTATGTGTGCATGAACAGAGAGGAGAACAGAAGAAATGAGAAATCAAGAGCAAAAATATTGGTGATTTTTACGTGCATGTGTTAGATAGTTAACTTTTCTTAAAAGGCAAGGAGCCTATTTTTTCACAAATTATGAAAACACTGATGTGTCAGAGATTTTTTCTACCCCATGAGTGAAGGAACTAGAAAGACCAAAATGCTCACATGGAATCCAATAGAGAATTCAAAGAACAGACCTAATATGTGTACAGGTGTTCAGGGAAAGGTAATCTCAGTGATCTTGGAGCATGCCAACTCCATGCATGGCAAAGAAAGGACTGGTTCTTAACTAGCACCTGGGGACAACCTCCAACGTTTGAAATCCTCCTACCTGTTGAAAGTTTTTGTTCATGTCTGAGACACTGAGCCACTCGGTATCAGCTTGACTTCTGATGCCTGGAAATCGAGTAGTTACTATCCCATAGTTCCTATATCTATGCAATCAGCCCAATAAAAATCCCTCGAAATTTAGGCTCGGCGTGCCTCCTAGGTTGGAAAATTTCACATCCATGTTATACCTCATTGCTGGCAAAATAAAAGGTTGTGCATGGAAATCCTTTGGGAGAGAACAATTGCAAGCTTCTGCTTGCTTTTTCTCAAGTTTTTCTTTATCTACTTCTTTCTTCTGCTGATTGAAATGTGTAGTCCTTCACTGCAATAAACTGTAACCATGAGTGTAATATTTTTTTTCTGAGTCCGGTATTTCTAATGAATTATCAAGCCTGAAAGTGGTCCCTGGGACCTGGTCACAATAGGTAACCAGGGATGTTCATATTAATTAGCATCTATTAAAGACTCGAAAGAAGCTCCTCATATAGTACACAGTGGATGGGAGCCATTGGAAATTTCTTCTGGACAGAACACTCTGTATTACTCTCTTCTTCAATCAGCAGCATTGGAAAATGGATCGAAGACCATGAAAGACGCAGGCCCTTATAGAACGAGACTCCCTCTGGAGGGCATACCAGGTCAGATACTGTGTTCTACTGAAAGAGTATCTAGCAATTTTTCTGTGTTTTCCAAAAACGCTTTGTAATCATTTCTAACATATTCATCAAATCAGTCCTCCTTACAGTCTCTGAACCAGACAATGAAAAGCTCTCTAGAAGCTTAAAGTAAAAAGAAAGTAGTTATTTTAAAAGTGACTCTCCTTTTGTGGTACATAAAAAAATTGATGCCAAGTGAACCTCCAGTACATGAACTGATCCTAGAAATAAAGTGAAAATATGTTTCAGTTTTTTTTTTTAATTGAAAAGGACTCATAATTCCAAGTTATTTGAAAGAGAAATACGTTTCCAAAAGAACCGTGCTAGGCATACTAAAAACTGAAGAAACTAATCCTTTACATTCACTAACACATAATTGATCTTGGGAAAACTGTTTTAAATGTCCAACCTGGACAAAGTCTGCAACACCACAAAATCATCTCTCACAAAGCTGCAGCACGAGGTCAAACCAACAAGACTGCCTCGATTATTACATGAGGGAAGCGGGGAAACAGAACCAAAACTAGAAACCGAAGGGCTTGCCAGATAGCTCAGCAGACTAGAGCACCTGCTTAGGCAGAGCACAGAGGCTGGGGTCCAGTCCCTGGCACCACAATGGGTGCCAGCCCTGCCCCCAGGGTACATTGAGACAGCCAATGAGACTGGGCATGGACGCGTGCACCTGTAATTCCAGCTCTTGCATGGCTGAAAACAGGCAGCTCACTACGAGTCTGACTTGCAGAGTGAGACACTGTAGCCCCTGTACTAAATGTAAAGAAAAAGAATCGGAAAGCAATTGCAGGAAGGAGACCAAGCATGTAAGTCTCAGGAACATGGAGTGTGGGTACAGTGCTTGAAACCTGCTGCCCTATGGGACCAATGCTATTGCCCTTCAAACTCCACAAAATCACGGTACTTTTGTGTCCAAAACATTCCAAGCTGTACTCATTACGTGAAAGATACAGAGTTGTTTTGATAGGCAAAACGCTCTGTCCTAGTTACTTTTTACTCATTGCTGGGACAAATACCCGACACTCAAAATGAAGGAAGGAAAGGTTTGCTTAGCTCACAGTTACTGGAGGTTTCAGTCCATATTTGGCTGGCCCAAGGCTGAGTGGAACAGAGCAGAGAGCATCCAGTTCATGGCGGCGGAACAGCAACAATGGTGACAGAGACAATGGAACAACCAAGGGAGCAGAGAGCAACAGTCTCTCTGTCTCTCTTTATATTACATCAGGCTCTCTGCCTTAGGCTATCTACCTCAAGCCACACTCATAGTCTCAACAATACTTAAAACACATAATCCCAGTGATCATGGATCAAGTCACAAACTCTAGATCAGTACTAAATTACATAATCCCAGCGGATCATGGATCAAGTCTCAATCTATAGAAGTCCCTACCCCTTGACTGCATGAGGCTTTGGGGGGACAACTAGACATAAACCATAACATCTTCCAAGATCTCATTTGGTACTATTACTTCACAAATATCCTCCATCCCAACCAACAATGTTCCCGAACTCAGAATCACTTGTGAAGCTTTGTTAAATTTGCTGCTCAAGCCAGGCACAGTGGTACACACCTGTAATCTAAGCCCTCAAGGAGGCAAAGGCGTGAGGACTGCAAGACCAAATCCAGACTGGTCACCTTACCTCCATCTCAAAGTAAAAAAAAAGAAAGAAAGAAAAAAAAAGAAAGAGCTAAGAATGTAGCTCAATGTGAAAAACCTGAATTCAGATCTCCAGTACTGAAAAAAAAAATATTTCTGAGCTTTCCCTAGGAATGATTACACAGGCTTTCTGAAAGTACAGCATAGGCATCTATATCTTTTTTACAGCTGTGTTGTTAATTACGATGTGTCAACTAGACTTCAGTAAGAACCACCTAGTAGAGTACCAAAGTTCTACATATGTCTGTGTATGATCAACATGTAGGCTTCAGATGAAGGAAGGAAGACCCATGCCAGATGTGTGTGACCCCGATAAATGTGACCCCGATAAATACACTTGCAGCCTGGACAGAGTAAAAAGGGAAAGGAGTACAAGAAACTGCAAAGTTTACATCACCACTGGTATGAGGAAATGCAAGGTGCATTTTGTGTACGTAAACCAATAAACTATTTTAGTTGGATATAGGGTCAAAGTTTTGCAGTCTACTTTTACCCTTAAACCAATTTAAAAGATTTACCTTACTTGTACTAACAGCTAAAGGGTTGTGGGTCTAGTTAGACACTTTCTCTAGAATGCAGGCTGAGTCAGAAGCCCAATGGTACCCCTGGCCCTATCAAGAAGGGCTTACAGAGGTTTTCCTCTCAGCTGGCTCCTAACTTTCAGAGTGGGCATGGTGTAGGAGAAGCTGGATGTGGTTTGCATGCTTATAATCCAAGCACTAGGAGGCTGTAGCAGGAGGATCACCATCAGTTGGAGAGGACATCCTGAACTACAAAACAAGACTGTACCAAAAAGATACTGCTGTCCTCAACAACAGAAAAAGAAAAACAGAAAGAAGACTGAGTGGCCTGCAATACACAGGAGAGCTGCAATCTGTGGGCCCAGTGCACCCAGGCACAGAGATTTACTGGCACCATTTAAGAACTTTGGTGGACTCTGGGAAGCCTGCAGGACTCTGATAAGCTCTGACCTTCCTTAGCCCCCAACACACATGCATGGAGCTTCTGTTGGTGTCAGTCAAAACTAGTAAGAACTTAGGAGAACTCTGAGTGGTCTACAGGGCAGAGGAGAGTTGTGATGTGTGGGCCCAGCACAAGCAGGCATGGAGCTTTCCTGGAGCCATTTAAGAACTTTTATGGACTCTGAGTGTCCTGAAGGACTCTTTCTGGGTGATTACTGAGAGCTTTAAACTTGACAAATGCAGGAGCAAAAGGCAATCTCAATCCTCCAGCCCACCCAGAACAAATCCAGAAGACAAAGACATATAAGAACTTGGAAATCACACACCTGAAATCTCTGAAATGATAGCAACTGAAACAAGGAAACAAGTCCACCAGACTGTAGAAGAAATAAGAAAAGAAATAATCACTCAGGTCCCAAAAGAAAGGACAGCAATCATGAAAGAATAAGTAAAAAAGACATAGAAATATCAGTTCAAGTGTGATGGCATAGGCCTAAAATCCTAACATGGGGAAAGCTGAAAGCAGGAGGATCACTATGAGTCCAAGCTGTATAATGAGACCCTGCATCAAATACATAAAAGAAAAGTGAAACAGAGGAGAATAGAAAAATGACAGAAACACTGAATGGACAACACAGGAAAAAATTACAATGCATGGAACAGATCCAAATGAATATCCAGGAAATTAAGAACTGTACTGAAAGCTGACAAATCCATTTGAAAGAAAATGAAAATAGATTTTCAGACCTCAAAAACAGTGCTGCAGCTAGTGAATGTGAAATGAAAGATCTCTTAAAACAAAAAAGGAACCAGAAAATAACAATTAAGTAGCTACAAGATAATGTGAAGAAAGATAAGAATAATAGGTGCCAATGAAGCAGTGGGAGACAACACAAATGACATAAAAAGGCTATTTGCACAAGTCTTTTCCAAACATGAGAAAAGAATCTGACATACAGGTAAGTGAAGCATGTAGAACTCCACACAGCCATCATTACCAGAAATCTACACCTAGACACATAATAATCAAGGTCTCAGAAGTTCAGCATAAGAGTAGAATATTAAAAGCATCTAAAGCAGCAGTTCTCAACCTGTGGGTCGCTACCCCGACGGCGGGGGGTAGAACGACCAAAACACAGGGGTCACCTAAAGCCATCGGAAAGGGTCATTTATTTGGAATTAAAGTTTTGGACTAGCCACTAAAATTATGTTGTGGCTTGGGGTCACTGCAACATGAGCAACTGTATTGCAGGGTCATGGCATTAGAAAGGTTGAGAACCACTGATCTAAAGAAAATAAACAGATCACCTACAATGGAAAGCCCATCCAAATCATGGTAGATTTCTCAGTGCAAACCATCAAATCAAGAAGAGCTTGGAGTGAAGCATTTCAAGTCCTAAAAGAAAATAACTTCCAACCCAAATTGATGTACCCTGCAAAATTCTCTATCAAATTCGATGTCAGAATAGGATCCTTCCATGACAAAGAACAATTGTAGAAATTTATGACCACCCAACCAACCCCACAGAGTGCTGACAGATATTCTAGAAACAGACATAAGGGATCATAGCTTCAAGAACAACCGAAAGGAACTACAAAACGAGAACATAATGAAACAGAAGGAAAAGTTATAGAACCTATAGCAGGAAAAATAACATGACAAAGATAAACTGATACAAATCAGTTATAACCATCAATGTACACAGCCTCAGTTCAACAATCAAAAGAAACAGACTAGCAGAGTGGATTAAGAAACAAAATGCAATAATATGCTGTATACAAGAAACACATTTAAGTCAAAAGGAAATTCATAGATTAAAAGTCAAAGGATGGCAAATAATCCTTCATGCCATAGGAAGTTAGAGAAAAGCACAGGTAGCTATTCTGGTTGCTGACAATGTCAACTTCAAACCAAAAATCATCCAAAGGGATAAATAAGGTCACTAAATACTTGCTAAGGGAAAACCGCAAGAGGAAGAGATAACAATTATAAATATATGTGCAACCAATGTAGGAGCACCTGCCTACATAAAACAAATTTTAATAGGCAGGAAAAATCAAGTCAACAATAATACAATAGTGATGCGGAACTTTATCATGCCACTATCAAGAAGAGATGGATCAACTAGGCAAAAAATCAGCAAAGAAATAACAGAACTAAACCAAACTTGTGAAGAAATTGACTTGGTAGACCTTTACAGAGTATTTCACTCAGCAACAACAGAATACACATTCTTCTCAGATGCACCCGGGACATTCTCCAAAATAGCCTACATATTAGCACACAGAGCACTCTTAAGTATGTGCAAAGGAATTTAAATTATCCTATGCATACTATCTGCTTACAGTGCAATAAAACTTGAAATTATTGACAAAAGAAACTACAAAAACACCATAAACTTATAGAAATTAAATAACAACCTCCTAAACAACCAGTGGGTTACACATATGAAATTAAATACAAAATTAAAAAATATTTATAATCAAAACAAAAATACAGATACAATTAACTGAAACCTGTTGGATGCAAGAGGAAATTTTATAATGGTAAATTCACACATTAGGAAAACAGAACAAGCCCACATAAATGATCTTATGCTGCACCTCAAGCTTCTAGAGAAAGAAGAGTAAGTCAAGCCCAAACCCCAAAGAAGGAAGGAAATTATAAATATTAGAGCAGAAATTAATGTATTGGAGATGAAGAAAATAATACAAAGAATAAATGAATCAAAGAGTTGGTTCTTTGAAAGAAAAAATAAAACTGGTAAAACCTTACCCAACCTAATGAAAAAAAGAAAAGAAAAACTCAAACTCATGCAATAACGTATGAAAAAGGTGAAATCATTACAGACCCTATAGAAATTCAGAAGCTCACCAATACTTCCAAAACCTTTCCTCTCACAGGATGGAAAACACAGAGTAAATGGACAGTTTCCTAGATACATGTGAAATGCCAAAGCTGAGTCTAGAAGTTATGCAAAGTGAGAAGTGAAATTGAAGATGTAATTTTAAAAAATCTACCAACAAAGAAAAGCCCAGTAGATTTATAACAGAATTATACAAGAAATTTAGAGAAGGTTCAATGCTAAGTTTTCTCAAACTCTTTGTTGGAATTGAAAGAGAAGCAATTCTCCCAAACTGATTCCTGGAGGCAAATATTACTCAGATTCAAACTAGAGAAAGATCCAACTAAAAAAAAAGAATTACAGGGCAATCTCTCTAATGAATATAGATATGACAGTCTTCAATAAAATAATAGCAAACAGAATGAAGTGATTAATCAAGAAGACTATACATCATGACCAAGTGGGATTCATTCCAGGGATGTAAAGATGGCTTAACATATGTAAATACATAATGGTAATACACTTCATCAATAGAACCAAAAACAAAAACCACACGATCATCTCAAGAGGTGCAGAAAAAGCTTTTGACAAAGTCAAACACTCACTCATGATAAAAACCCTACAGAGAATTGAAATAGATGGTCTACATATCAACCTTGATAACAGCTATCTGTGAGAAACCAACAGCCAACATAAGACTAAATGGGCAAAGACTGAAAGATTTCACTTTAAAGTCAGGAACAAGACAAACATGTCCACTGTCTCCACTCCTATTCCATATACTCGTGGAAACATTAATCAGAGTAGTTAGGCAAGAGATATAAAGAATAAGAATTGGAAAAGAAGTGAAATTATCACTATTTGCAGATGACATAATACTCTACTTGGAGGACCCCAAATACTCAACCAAGTGTCTTGTAGATTTAATCATCAAATTCAGCAACATAGCAGGATACAAAGTTAACACCCAAAAATCAGTAGCGTCTTTGCCACTGAGAATACACTGAGAGAGAAATTAGGGAAATCAAGCTTTTCAAAATAACATCCAAAACATGAAGTAATTAGGAATCTATATCACAAAGGATGTAAAAGATGTATACAGTGAAAATTACAGTACTCTGAGAAAAGAGACTGAAGAGAATTTGAGAAAATGAAAAAAATACCATGCTCCTGGATAGGAATAATCAACTTTGTGAAAATGACCATACTTCCAAAACTATTATACAGAGTCAAGGTAATCTTGATTAAAATACCATTAGTATAGCTCGTTTAGCTAGATAAAACTTTCCTCAAATTCATGTGGAACCAGAAGAGACTGAGAATATAAAAAGCAATCTTAGAAAAGGCACAAGGTATCACAATCCCTGACCTGAAATTATACTGTAAAGCTACTGTGATAAAATCAGCATGGCAATGGCATAGAGAGAGACTTGAGGATCAGTGGGACATATTAGAAGATGCAGATACAACAGCAAACATACTCAGCCACCTTATCTTATGGGCCAAACAGGCTCATTGGAAGAAAGATAGGCTCTTCAGTAAATGCTGCTGAAAAACTGGCTTCCACATCCTGAAAGCTAAAACTAGATCCATGCCTATCACTATACACAAAGCTACAGTCAAATTGGATCAAAGATTTAAATATTAAGGCAGAAACACTAACCTTCTGGAGGAAAATGTAGGTGGAACTCTTAAAGACATGGAGTTATGTAGAGAGTTCATGAACAAAATGAAACTGCACAGGAAATACTTCAAACAACAATAACTAAGATCTTGTCTTTTTGAAAAGTTTTTGCACTTCAAAGCAAGAGTAAATAGAGTAAAAAGAAAACCCACAAACTGGGAAAATACTATAACTGACTGCCACCAGCAAAGGCTTACTATCTAGAACATAGAAAATTTTTTTAAAAACCATGCTCCCCAAATTCAAAGACCCAATCCGAAAATGAGCATCTGAGATTTGTACACTTCTCAGAGGAAGAAATACAAATGGCAAGTAAATATATGAAAAAAATGCTCAACATCACTGGTCATTCAAGAAATGAAAATTAAAACAACACTGAGATTCCATCTCATGCCAGAAAAAATGGCTAACATCAAGAAGTCATCCAACAACAAATGTTGAAGAGGCTGTGGAGAAAAAGGAACTCTTCTGCACTGTTGGTGGGAATGTGGACTGGTACAACTACTATGGAAATCAGCATGGGGATTCCTTTAAAAACCTAGGATTGGAGATCCCATTCAAGTCAGCTATTCCCCTCATAGGTATTTTTCCAGAAGAACTGAAAACTTCATACAACAGTAATGTATTGCATCCATGTTTATAGCAGCACAATATGTCATAGCTAAAACTTGGAAACAACCCAGATGCCCATCAACTGAAGAATGGATAAAAAAGTGTGGTATTTTTATACAATGGAGTATTCTTCAACTATAAAATAGGACAAATTTGTGTCTTGCATTAGCAAATGGATGTAACTAGAGAACATACTCTTAAGTGAAATAATCAGACCTGGGTGTGCAAACATCTTATTGTCTCCTTAGTGTGAGAACCTGAAAGAGAAAAATGGAATCTGAAGGGTACAGTAGATAATGCCAAAAGTGAATGAACTTATTCTAAAGGAAAGAATTACTGAGTTTGGAGGACAGGAGAGAGATTTAGGGAAAAAGATTTACCTATGTATGTAAGCAGAATGGCTTGGACAACTGTACTCTGCATTATTCTGGGGGATAATACTTAATTATTAATGCAAATTAATGCTTAATTTGTTTCAACTCCTTTTTTAACTTTTTTCTCTTCTTAATTTCTTATACATTCATTTTTTTCTTTCTTCTTCAGTTTTACCTGCATATATCTGCTAATGTGAATAACTAGTTGGAAGGCAGCACTATTTATTGTAATACAGTGAAATTCATATTACTCTGTTAAGTGAAATTCTGTATCACTTGTTATTTTTTGTGTTTTAATTCTAAGCTGTACTATATCTTAAAAAGAAAAAGAAATAAAAGCCATTGTGAGATACTACAATACCCTTAGGAGTGAAAATTAAAAGCACTGACAATATTAAGTTGTCACACAGATTCAGAACCACTAGAGCTATTATATAATAGCAATAATGCAAAGTGGTAGAACTCTGCAAAATAGCATTTTCAAACATATATGTATGATGTATATCATATATAATATTATATATATAAATATATATCACGTGACTTAACAAAATTAAGTATTCATTCCAGAGAAATTAAAATCTCTCTCTCTCTCTCTCTCTCTCTATATATATATATATATATATATATATATATATATATATATATATCAGCTTAATTCATAATGAGAAAAACTCAGGGCCATAATATCTGCTCACATGAGATTTTTATTAGGAAGTAAGGGAGAATCAATAACACAGATAGAAAAGTGTGATGAATTGCCAACCAATAGTCAACTTGTTACACCCAGCAGGACTCAACTAGTATGGTGCTGGGTGTGGGAGATCCATGTGAGGATTGTTGCTAACAACATAAGAGGCAGAATTGGAGACGAGCTTGTAGAGGATATTAGAAAAGCAATTTGGAGAAGCTTTTGGGGAGCTGTTGGAAGCTGATTCTCTTGAGCTATTCTGCTTGGTGACCTTATCATGTTGACTTTCCTGGTGAACTTGTTTGTTCTCATAAAAGGAGAAGATTGGGACCTTGTTATTGCTGAAAATAGCTATGGCTCATTTGCAGGGAATTTTGGTCCTCACTTTGTGTGTAGTTTCCTGGTTCTGGAGGGAAAGATGGTGCACTGCTCAGTCTCCTGGAGAAGATTGTTGTGTTGGCTTTCCTGATAGGAGCTCTGCTGTTTGCATCCTCAGAGGAGCTCAGAAGCTTACTGCTGCTGAGGATGGCTGTGGTACCTTTGGGGATAGCTCTGGTTCTTATGTTCCTGGCTCCAGTGCAGATCCTTCATCCCACTGGCACTGACTTTCTAGCTTCCACCACTAACCTTTGGGCCTCCCCAGCACAGATCTGTGAAGTGGGCCT